>MU740184.1:0-130092 GCA_026770625.1 Nicotiana glauca
AGCTACAAAACTCAACTTCCCCTATGAATCTCGATAGCACCGCACTATATGTGCCCACAGTCCGAAAATCATAACATCTCACAGCATAGAAATGCAACTCATAGATCTCCCCAGATCACTAGCAGGTTCAATAACGATCGAATCAACCTATCCTTCATCAATACAATTCGGGACTAACCAAGCCAACTCAAACTAAACACGTATCCAATCAGCTTACCAACAAACTCATTACCAAGAAGCCTGAAGCTGCTTCTTCCACTACTATAACTCATACCGGAGCCGTACGACACGGTGCCCTGCACCAAATAATTACTAAAATCCACAGTCTCGCCCGGCGACATGCCCGACCACAAGGAACGCATCCGAAAAGCCTCAATATCGGAATCGAATCAATGGTAGAAACCTCTATACTGACATCTGTCACAAAGACCCAATTAAGGAAACCAATCCTTCCCAGCCGTCCGCTGATCTTTGGAATACCAACCACTCTGCTATAACATAGTCTGATGCACTCGCCACACAACTTGTGGCAATTTCCGACATAACCCATAGCACAATCGTCTAGAATAACCCAAAACCGAGACAATCAATCTACACCACAATATCATATCCAGAATCTAATATTCCAAGCAAAGAAAGATCTACTCGGGCTTCCAAACCCCCAATAGCCGCTAACCGTACCAATACACACGATCCACAATCGCTACACAGCCTAAACATGAGAAGTCCCAGTCTCCAGCTCCATATAGCACACAAATTACAATACCTGATCCCAAATTCTGCTGTATAAATACGTATTACACCTCGAGTACCCAATCATCCTTCGAAGATATTCTAAAATTTTCCTGTGCCATCAAACACACTCAGATATCAGCAGTCGATCTAGCAAGAAAGTGCTGCAACACTACCGAAGTGCCATCAAGTTAATCACATTGCCCTTTTTCTGAAACATATACCCTTATCAAATCACTATGTTTAGCAACACCGTTTCCTTAGTCATATGAGGATCATTCACCCTAATCCTCTGAAGATCGATTCTTAAATCACCTGCAGCTACCCGTGCTGCTAAAGAATTTAATGACTTTCCATTCTGAACTGAACTGAACCTTACACACACAAATCCCAATCCTCCACATCATATCGCATATACCATACCACACTAGGATAACATGAGAACTTTTATCTTCCTTCCACGCTGCAGACATCGACGCACTCAACTAGTCAAGAACTTTTATTGATCCCATTTAGAAGAAAAATCATGACACACTCCATGCTTCGCATACCCATAGGAAATATACTCGTCTTCTAACCACGGCAAAACCCAACAAGAACATCTCTGCCAACTCCATTTGTACAAGCTAAACTGCTAGGACCGAATCCTTCTATCTAAACCAAACTGAGCAAGCCGTCAAAATCCAAGAGCATTGCTGCAAAATGCCTGTAAAAGCTCATTGCCTCGAACACATACAAAGAATTAGTCATACTCTTACCATACCGGTTCGGTCTATTATCGAGCTATTCCGTCTATCAAATTTCTCTTTTTATTCATCATCCACTTGATATTTCTCCCTCGATGTAGCATCATAATGCCTCAATCCAGGCTCACCACAAGAGATTCGAACGTAAGACCACACTGTCTAAGACCCATACACCACCGAATGCTTTCTCAACTGTGCCCAGAAATACCACATTCCAGAATACTTTACTTGAAGAACTTCCTGCTAATCGGAATTCGTTACCATTACTTCCCAGATACTGATACATAGAATCCCATAATTAGCATAAAATACCATAAGTCTTGATCCTTTCCTAGTGAAAACACAGTCCCTAGCCACATACCCAACCTTAAGACACCGGATTGTTACATGCCAAATCTTGGACACAATAAAACCATTCTCGAGCGTCATTCACTCTTACACAACTGTAAATTGTCTAACTTAACGAACAGAACTACTCGTGCCTTATTAGCACTCTGACATCGCAGAACATGATCTCATACCAATACAAACAACCATCTTCCTTCACTATACACTGAGCATTCTTTATCAACAATAGCTCAAGACATCCTAGTATTTTATCACACCCACGAAGCACCATGTAGCCTTCGTCAAAATTTTGCTTTACTCGTGCCATCCTCGGTTCAATTTCTGCAACCCGAACTGATCTGCCAGCATACCTCGAAAAGGAACCAACATAGCACAAAACTGTGCAATCCGCTAATCAACAACAACCTCCCCAACTTGGCTTGAAGCCATCTATCAGGACACATGTAATAACCATTAATATTTCTACTCTAATGATGCCATAATATGATAGTGAGATTAACTCAAATCTTCTACTAGTTTATTAAAACACAGATCCTCGGATACTGAAATCCTCTACAAACCTGGCAATCATCCCCACATCAGCTGAGTCCACTCTCTGAAGCGACCCAAATTTTCAAGTTACAACACGCACCTTTCAATTACACATGAGATCTTCTAACATTATACATAAGAATCGTACCCCTTAAGAACACTCTGCAGGAGATATCCCACATGCTTCGCCTCAATTTAGTATTGTATTTCAGCACACCTTCCACCATCATACACATAACACAGCCATTTAGTTTGAGTCTGAACTCATATTGCCACGCGCAATGTACTTCACTTCCCAACTAGGAGACACGGAAGTATTCTTCACGCGCCCATATTCGGGCTGCACATCGAACCACAATAGGAAAGAATCACTTAACAGTTCATCTATTATCCAGCAGACTTCTTCGTCACTACCAAGTCATAAAATTACATCTCGCGGTACTAACATACTCCTCACATCAATACCCAACTGCCATTCCAGCTAATAGCGACAATACCAAACATATAAATTCAAAACACTTACTCACACGATCAGCACCTCAGTGCTCAAACCATAGGTAAGATCCGGCCCCAAGTCCTCCAGACTGGCCCAATATCAAACTCACGGGATCATATCTCGCCCCTTGATTGGGGAATCACAATCCATCAAGGCACATACAATACTGAGCGCTCACATGCACATACAGACGTGAGGAAGGAATTTAAAGAGTTATATCTCAAGCTGAATCAAGTACGCATGATAAGAATTCCAAGAAACTGAAGTTTTTTTAAAGGTTCTGCAGCCTCTCGAGGATAAATACAGACGTCTCCGTACTGATCCGTGACACTCTACTAACCGGCTCATGACTCATGAGGCCTAGTAACCTAGGCTCTGGTACCAACTTGTCACGACCCCAATCCCGGTCGTGATGGTGCCCAACACAATTGTTAGGCAAGCCCGACCAATTAATACTCACAACCCAATCACACATCCCATTACCAGTTTATAGCATTTAATTTAACAGTTTAACAAGTCTATTAACCAAATAATTTAGATAGAGACAGCATGAAACACTAACATAACCAACATCTCCCAAAGACCTGGGGTCATGAGTCTAGATCCTCTAATAACACAGAGTGATAATTCCTCAGTAATACTGATGATCTAAAATGCGTAAAGATAAAAGGGATAGGGGAGGAGTCGGGTCCTGCGGACGTCAGGAAGCTACCTCGACAACTCCTAAAAAACTCTGAAAGCAGCAAATAGCTCGACTATACTCTCGGCACGCCTGAATCTGCACACGTTGTGCAAGCAGTAAAGTGAGTACTTCCAACTCAGTGGTAATAGACATATATAATGGCTGATAGCAAGAAATCCTGAAATATAACAATGCAAAGCTATAACCAATAATTCTACACATTTAACGATGGAACAACATCAGATAATGACAGGTAACACAGATAGATATCGATGCATGAATGCAATGCAATGCACATGACCGTTGCGGCGCGCAGCCCGATCCATTTGGGTATCCGCGCTCACTGTAGGGGTTCAGACTCCGAAGGGGCTCCTACAGCCCAAGCGCAATATCATCGTAGCATTCGCTGCAGTGTGAAACCCGATCCACAATCAGTCCAATTATATGCATGCAAGCCACATGGGCACAGTCAAATTTATCATTTTCAGTTCCAATTATCAGGAATTATAGCTTAAGTGTTTAAAACTTTATAAATTTACTAATCATTTCGAGACAGTGTTTAAGTTAGGACTGATATCATGAAAACATGCTAAGCATCATGGAAACAATGATGATAATCCCTAAGGGATCCAAATAATCGGCACGTAGCCCAAATATACTCATAACAATCCAAGTAGGATGTTTACCAATGAATTTCTAGTCAATAACACAGTTTGAACATCACTCGGACGGACTAAGCCATAGTCTCCGACCACAAACGACCCCGCACTCACCGTAGAGTACGTGTCTCGCCTCAATATAGCGTCACAGTGTGATATACCGGGGTTTGGGTCATCATCTACATCTATTACTCACCTCAAACCGGCCACAAGACTAGTTCGCGATGCCTTTTCCTCTCAAATCCACCTCCTCACGCGTCGAATCTGGCCAAAACCACGATGAATACGTTTCAATAGGCTAATAGAACGCAACCCAATCGAAAAGACTCGAAAAACACCAAAACTCACGAAGTTGGCAAAACCCGAGCGCTGGGTCTACTTCTCAAAAAATTAAAAAATTCACATCACCGGATTCTTCGTCTCGCCATGAGTCCGTACATATAAAATTTATCAAAATCGGAGTCCAAATGCTCCCTCAAATCCCGAATTCTCATTTCAAAAACTCAAGCCCTAACCTCCATTTTTAACCTTTAATTCTTTAGGTTTTCAGTGTTAGTCCATGTTTATGCACAATAATAACATAATCTAGGTCCAAGAAGCCTTACCTGAGGATAGCCCTCGAAACCCTCTTCAAAAATCGCCAAAAATTTCCTTAGTCCGAAGTCCCAAATGTTTTCTTCTCTTTCAAAATTGTGAAACACAGTTCACTTAAACCCAGGTCGATTTCCGCTTCTGCGGTTAAATTACGCACCTGTGGTCACCGCATCCGCGACCAAATGATCGCTTCTGCGATCTCACTTAAATCCCAGGGACCACTTCTGCGGTCTTAAACCGTACCTGCGGTTGCCGCTTGTGCGGACCTTTGTCCGCTTTTGCAGAAGAGTTCCAAGCCTCCCAGAACCGCTTTTGCGACCCCTTAGCCGCATCTGCGGAACCGCTTATGCAGTCCCTTTTCCGTAGATGCGGAAACAACATAACCAGCAATACAAACCTGAAGCCAAACTCAAAACTTCTCATTTTTAACACCCGATCTCACCCCGAGGCCCTCGGGACCTCAACCAAAAGCACAGAAATGATCTATTACCTTATTCAAACTCGCTCGAACCATCAAAACACTATCTTTAACATCAAAATCCTCAATTACCCTCAAATCAAAGCCTAAGTTTCTTATAAACTTCCGAATTGCACATTCGATCAAAAACCCAACCTAACCACCTCCGAATGGCCTAAAACTTTGCACACATATCCAAAATCACCTAACGGAGCTACTGCAACTCTCGGAATTCCATTCCGACCGTCGGATCAAAATCTCACCTATCAACCGGAGTTCGCCAAAATTCTAACTTCGCCAATTCAAGCCTAATTCTACACCGGACCTCCAAAATCTATTCCGATCACACCCCTAAGTCACAAATCATCCCCCGAAGCTAAGCGAATCATCGGAAATCGCATCCGAGCCATCTAACTCAATAGTTAAATCCGGTTGACTTTTCCAACTTAAGTTTTCCTTAAGAGATTAAGTGCCTCATTTCTTATCAAAACCAATCCCAATCCACTTTCACACACCACATACCAATAATGAAATATTAAGATGCCATAAATGGGAAAAACGGAACAGTAACACATGAGACGACGGGCCGGGACATCACATCCTCCCCAACTTAGACCAACGCTCGTCCTCGAGCGCACCCAGAGTTGTCCCAAAAGCCAACCAATAGTTAAATGACCTTATCAAGCATATACCCGGGGTGATCCCACGTCACCTTATCTTACATAGGTCCGATAATACAACACAGCTGAAATTTCACAGCGCAACTAGGCCATAAACCGTAGAACCACATTGCACTTTCTTAAATTATAAACAAGACCAGAACCTCACATATATACTCAGAATAAGTCCGAACCAGCTGTAATATCCCATACCTGAAACCTCCGAGAATCACATGATATACCACATAATCCAGCACTTGAAACGATAACTTCTATTCACAGCAGTTGTCCACAACAACCATGTACCGATAGAAACCTCTTATAAGCTAAAGTCTCATTCCAACACTTCATATCCTACCAATGATAATGAAACACACAGCAAACCGTAACCATTTCTCAGATCAACCACTCATGAAACCACTTCCTTTTTGACTAATACCACAGCAGATTTCCGAACCGAACCTCGATATTATTCTTCCAACAAGCTGTAATCAAATCTGTTCGTGTTCATTAATGATTCCCATGATCACCTCGAATCTAACACACCACTCTGGTGATATGGCACCTCATCACAGGCCTAAGCCACAACTTTCATAATCCACACACCAATGAAGGGCGGTCTGAACATACTCAATTTATGACAAATGACTCAAACAAAAAAGCTGTAACTCAAACTCCTCCGTACCATCACAACACAAGGCTGGGACCCCATCCCACATCATAGAAATAGAGTACCTGAATCCTCCTCGAAAGGTCATAACTTCACGTGGCCTCGCCACCGCGCGCGATCCTATTCAAACATTGTTACACATGAAGCACCTCAAGTCACCATGATCAAAATAGACAACCACGCACAGATTGATTTTTGACAATCCTGAAAGGACACAACCGATGCGTCATTCGCCGAGCAACACCCAATACGGACTTTCCTCAGAAACCAGGAAGCAAGACATACCAGGTAACATATGGAAAACTATTCTCAACATCACACTGTTGCGGCGTGCAACCCGATCCAGATAACATACCCGTGGCGGCGTGCCACCCAATCCACACAAATATCTCACATAGGGAGATGCACATCGAGCCAAATTTTCTCATTATAATAAAATACCGAGCATCGGTCGTAAGCATACTGAGTGCATAATGATATCTACTTATAGCGTTGTAACCTACAAAACTCAACTTCCCCTATGAATCTCGATAGCACCGTACTATATGTGCCCACAGTCCGAAAATCATAACGTCTCATTGAACAGAAAAGCAACTCATAGATCTCCCCAGATCACTAGCAGGTTCAATAACGATCGAATCAACCTATCCTTCATCAATACAATTCGGGACTAACCAAGCCAACTCAAGCTATACACGTATCCAATCAGCTTACCAACAAACTTATTACCTAGAAGCCTGAAGATGCTTTTTCCACTACTATAACGCATGCCGGAGCCGTACGATACGGTGCCCTGCACCAAATAATTACTGAAATCCACAGTCTCGCCCGGTGACATGCCTGGCCACAAGGAACGTATCCAAAAAGCCTCAATATCCTAACCGAATCAACGGTAGAAACCTCTATACTGACATCCATCACAAAGGCCCAATTAAGGAAAGAAATCCTTCCCAGCCGTCCCCTGATCTTTGGACTACCAACCACTCTGCTATAACATTGTCCGATGCACTCGCCACGCAACTTGTGGCAATTTCCGACATAACCCATAACACAATCGTCTAGAATAACCCAAAACCGAGACAATCACTCTACACCCCAATATCATATCCATAATCTAATATACCAAGCAAAGAAAGATCTACTCGGGCTTCCAAACCCCAAATAGCCGATAACCGTACCAATACACATGATCCACAACCGCTACACAGCCTGAACATGAGAACTCCAGTCTCCAGCTCCATGTAGCACACAAATTACTGTACCTGATCCCAAATTCTGCAGTATAAATACATATTACACCTCAAGCACCCAATCATCCTTCGAAGATATTCTAAAATTCTCCTGTGCCATCAAACACACTCAGATATCAGCAGTTGATCTAGCAAGAAAGTGCCGAAACACTACTGAAGTGCCATCAACTTAATCACATTGCCCTTTTTCTGAAACATATACCCTTGTCAAATCACTATGATTATCAACACCGTTTCCTTAGTCATATGAGGATCATTCACCCTAATCCTCTGAAGATCGATTCTTAAATCACCTGCAGCTGCCTGTGCTGCTTAAGAATTTAATGAATTTCCATTCCGAACTAAACCGAACCTTGCACACACAAAAACCAATCCTCCACAACATATCGCATATACCATACCACATTAGGATAACATGAGAACTTTTATCTCCCTTCCGCGCCGCAAACATCGACGCACTCTACTAGTCAAGAACATTTATTGATCCCATTTAGAAGAAAAATCATTACACACTCCAGGCTTCGCATACCCATAGGAAATATACTCGTCTTCAAACCACGGTAAAACCCAACAAGAACATCTCTGCCAACTCCATTTGTACAAGCTAAATTGCAAGGACTGAATCCTTCTATCTAAACCAAACTGAGCAAGATGTCAAAATCCAAGAGCATTGCTGCAAAATGCCTGTAAAAGCTCATTGCCTCGAACACATACAAAGAATTAATCATACCCTTACCATACCGATTCGGTCTATTATCGAGCTATTCCGTCTATCAAATTTCTCTTTTTATTCATCATCCACTTGATATTTCTCCCTCACTGTAGCGTCATAATGCCTCAATCCAGGCTCACCACAGGAGATTCGAACGTAAGACCACACTGTCTAAGACCCATAGGCCACCGAATGCTTTCTCAATTGTGCCCAGAAATACCACATTCCAAAATACTTTACTTGAAGAACTTCCTGTGAATCGGAATTCGTTACCATTACTTCCCAGATATTGATACATAGAATCCCATAATTAGCATCAAATACCATAAGTCTTGATCCTTTCCTAGTGAAAGCATAGTCCCTAGCCACATGCTCAACCTTAAGACACCGGATTGTTACCTGCCAAATCTTGGACACAATAAAACCATTCTCGATCGTCATTCACTCTTACACAACTGTAAATTATCTAACTTAACGAACACAACTACTCGTGCCCTATTAGCACTCTGACACCGCAGAACATGATCTCATACCAATACAAACAACCATCTTCCTTTGCTATACACTGAGCATTCTTTATCAACAACAGCTCAAGACATCCTAGTATTTTCTCACACCTACGAAGCACCATGTAGCCTTCGTCAAAATTTTGCTTTACTCGTGCCATCCTCAGCTCAATTTCTGCAACCCGAACTGATCCGCCAGCATACCTCGAAAAGGAACCAACATAGCACATAACCGTGTAATCCACTAATCAACAACAACCTCGCAACTTGGCTCGAAGCCATCTATTAGGACACATTTAATAACCCATAATACTTCTACTCTAATGATGCCACAATATTATAGTGAGATTAACTAAAATAATCTACTAGTTTATGAAAACATAGATCCTCGGATACTGAAATTCTCTACAAACCTCGCATTCATCCCCATATCAGCTGAATCCGCTCTCTGAAGCGACCCAAATTTTCAAGTTACAACACGTACCTTTCAATTACACATGAGATCTTCTAACAATATACATAAGAATCGCACCCCTTAAGAACACTCTGCAGGATATATCTCACCTTCTTCGCCTCAATTTAGTATTGTATTTCAGCACACCTTCCACCATCATACACATAACACTACCATTTAGTCTTCCTGAGTCTGAACTCATATTGCCACACGCAATGTACTTCACTTACCAACTAGGAGACATGAAAGTATTCTTCACGCGCCCATATTCGAGCTACACATCGAACAATAATAGGAAAGAATCACTTAACAGTTCATCTACTATCCAACAGACTTCTTTGTCACTACCAAGTCATATAATTACATCTCGCAATACTAACATACTCCTCACATGAATACCCAACTGCCATTCTTGCTAATAGCGACAATACCGAATATATAAGTTCAAAACACTTACTCACACGATCAACACCTCAGTGCTCAAACCATAGGTAAGATCCGGCCCCAAGTCCTCCAGACTGGCCCAACATCAAACTCATGAGATCACATCTCGCCCCTTGATCGGGGAATCACAAGCCATCAAGGCACATACAATACTGAGCGCTCACATGCGCATACATACGTGGGGAAGGAATTTCAAGAGTTATATCTCAAGCTGAATCAAGTACGGATGATTAGAATTCCAAGAAAGTGAAGTTTTTTTAAAGGTTCTGCAGCCTCTCAAGGATAAATACAGACGTCTCCGTACCGATCCGCGACACTCTACTAACCGGCTCATGACTCATGAGGCCTAGTAACCTAGGCTCTGATACCAACTTATCACGACCCCAATCCCGGTCGTGATGGAGCCCAACACAATTGCTAGGCAAGCCCGACCAATTAATACTCACAACCCAATCACACTTCCAATTACCAGTTTATAACATTTAATTTAACAGATTAACAAGTATATTAACCAAAGAAACACTGACATAACCAACATCTCCCAAAGACCTGGGGTCATGACTCTAGAGCCTCTAATAACACAGAGTAATAATTCCTCGGTAATACTGATGATCTAAAATGCGGAAAGATAAAAGGGATAGGGGAGGAGTCGGGTCCTGCGGACGTCAGGCACCTACCTCGACAACTCCTAAAAAACTCTGAAAGCAGCAAATAGCTCGACTATGCTCTCGAGACACCTGAATCTACACACGTGGTGCAGGTAGTAAAGTGAGTACTTCCAACTCAGTGGTAATAGACATATAAAATGGCTGACAATAAGAAATCCTGAACCATAATAATGCAAAGCTATAACCAATAATTCTACATATTTAACGATAGAACAACATCAGGTAATGACAGATAACATGGATAGATATCGATGCATGAATGCAATGCAATGCACATGACCGCTGCGGCGCGCAACTCGATCCATTTGGGTACCCGCGCTCACTGTGGGGTTTCAGACTTCGAAGGGGCTCCTATAGCCCAAGCACAATATCATCGTAGCATTCGCTTTGGTATGCAACCCGATCCACAATTAGTCCAGTTATATGCATGCAAGCCACACAGGCACAATCAAATTTATCATTTTCAGTTCCAATTGTCAGGAATTATAGCCTAAGTGTTTAAAACTTTAGAAATTTACTAATCATTTCGAGACAGTGTTTAACTCAGGACTGATATCATGAAAACATGCTAAGCATCATGGAAACAGTGATAATAATCCCTAAGGGGTCCAAATAATCGGCACGCAGCCCAAATATACTCATAACAATCCAAGTAGGATGTTTACCAATCAATTTCTAGTCAATAACACAGTATGAGCATCACTCGAACAGACTAAGCCATAGTCTCTGACCACAAATGACCCCGCACTCACTGTAGAGTACGTGTCTCGCCTCAATATAGCGTCACAGTGTGATATACCGAGGTTTCAAACCCTCAGGTCATCATCTACATCTATTACTCACCTCAAACCGGCCACAAGACTAGTCCGCTATGCCTTTTCCTCTCAAATCCACCTCCTCGCGCATCGAATCTGGCCAAAACCATGGCGAATACGTTTCAATAGGCTAATAGAACGCAACCCAATCGAAAAGACTCGAAAAAACACCAAAAATCACGAAGTTGGCAAAACCCGAGCCCTGGGCCCGCTTCTCGAAAAATTACGAAATTCATATCACCGGATTCCTCATCTCGCCACGAGTCCGTACATATAAAATTCATCAAAATCGGAGTCCAAATGCTCCCTCAAATCCCAAATTCTCATTTCAAAAACTCAAGCCCTAACCTCCATTTTTAACCTTTAATTCTTTAGGTTTTCAGTGTTAATCCATGTTTATGCACAATAATAACATAATCTAGGTCCAAGAAGCCTTACCCGATGATAGCCCTCGAAACCCTCTTTAAAAATCGCCCCAAATTTCCTTAGTCTGAAGTCCCTAATGTTTTCTTCTCTTTCAAAATCGTGAAACACTGTTCACTTAAACCCAGGTCGATTTTCGCTTCTACGGTTAAATTACTGCACCTGCGTTCACCGCATCCGCGACCAAATGATCGCTTCTGCAATCTCACTTAAATCCCCAGGGACCGCTTCTGCGGTCTTAAACCGTACCTGCGGTTACCGCTTGTGCGGACCTTTGTCCGCTTTTGCGGAAGAGTTCCAAGCCTCCCAGAACCACTTCTGTGACCCCTTAGCCGCATCTGCGGAACCGCTTATGTGGTCCCTTTTCCGCAGATGCGGAAACAACAGAACCAGCACTACAAACCTGAAGCCAAACTCAAAACTTCTCGTTTTTAATATCCGATCTCTCCCCGAGGCCCCCGGGACCTCAACCAAAAGCACAAACATGATCTATTACCTTATTCAAACTCACTCGAACCATCAAAACACTATCTTTAACATCAAAATACTCAATTACCCTCAAATCAAAGCCTAAGTTTCTTACAAACTTCCGAAATGCACATTCGATCAAAAACCCGACCTAACCACCTCCGAATGGCCTGAAACTTTGCACACATATCCAAAATCACCTAACGGAGCTACTGCAACTCTCAGAATTCCATTCCGAACCTCGGATCAAAACCTCACCTATCAACTGGAATTCACCAAAATTCTAACTTCGCCAATTCAAGCCTAATTCTACACCGGACATCCAAAATCAATTCCAATCGCACTCCTAAGTCACAAATCATCCCCTGAAGCTAACCGAATCACCAGAAATCACATACGAGCCATCTAACTCAATAGTCAACATACGGTTGACTTTTCCAATATAAGTTTTCCTTAACAAGATTAAGTTCCTCATTTCTTATCAAAACCAATTCCAATCAACTCTCACACACCACATATCGATAGTGAAATATTAAGAAGCAATAAATAGGAAAAATGGAACAGTAACACATGAGACGACGGGCCGGGTCATCATAAGAGGCCAGGCAGCCAGGGGTTGCCCCAGGGGTGGAGGCCGATCCGGTGGTGGCCAGGCTCGATTTTATGTTATTCCAGGCAGGACAAATGCCATTGCATTGGATGCTGTTATTATAGGTATTATCTCAGTCTGCCACAGGGATGCCTCTATCTTATTTGATCCCGATTCTACCTATTCTTATGTGTGCTCATATTTTGCTCATCATTTGGGTACGACCCAAGGGTGTCTTGCTTTACCTGTGCACTATATACCCCGGTGGGCGATACTATTATTATAGACCATGTGTATTGGTCTTGTCTTGTGACTATTGGGGGTCTGGAGACCCAAATTGATTTGTTGCTATTGAGTATGGTAGACTTTGATGTCATTCTAGGCATGGACTGGTTATCTCCATGTTATGCTATTCTAGACTGTCATGCTAAGTCACCTTGGCTATGCCGGGTATTCCGATGGTCGAGTGGCGAGGTGTGACTGACTATGTTCTGAGTAGAGTTATTTCTTTCCTAAAGGCCCAACGTATGGTTGGGAAGGTTGACTTTCATATTTGGCATTTGTGAGAGATGTTGGAGCTGAGACTCCTAGCCTTGATTCTATTCCCGTTGCGAGGGATTTCCCTGATGTATTTCTCGCAGACCTGTCAGTAGTGCCACCGGACAGGGATATTGTTTTTGGTATTGACCTGGTGCCCGACACTCAGCCCATTTCCATTCCTCCGTATTGCATGGCACTAGCGGAGTTGAAAGAATTAAAGGATCAACTTCAGGAACTCCTAGAAAAGGGGTTCGTTCGGCCAAGTGTGTCATCGTGGGGTGCACCGGTTCTATTTGTGAAAAAGAAGGATGGCACAATGAGAATGTGCATTGACTATAGGCAATTGAACAAAGTAACAGTGAAGAACAAGTATCCCCTATCTCGTATTGATGATTTATTTGACCAGCTTCAGGGGGCAAAGGTATTCTCCAAGATTGATCTCCGTTCAGGCTATCACCAGTTGAAGATAAGGGATTTAGATATTATGAAGACTACTTTCAGGACTAGATATGGGCACTACGAGTTTCTTGTTATGTTTCTGGGCTGGCTAATGTGCCAGCAACGTTCATACACTTGATGAACAATGTATTTCGGCTGTATCTGGATTCATTTGTTATTATTTTTATTGATGATATCCTGGTGTACTCGTGTAGCTAGGAGGAGCACGCACAACATCTGTGAGCTGCATTACGGAGATTAAGGAAGGAGAAACTTTATGCAAAGTTCTCCAAGTTTGAGTTCTGGCTTGGTTCTGTGGATTTCCTGGGGCACGTGGTGTCCAGCGATGGTATTCAGGTTGATCCAAAGAATATAGAGGCAGTTCAGAGTTGGACTAGACCGTCCTCAGCCATAGAGATTTGTAGTTTCCTCGGTTTGGCGGGTTATTATCGCCGGTTCGTCCAGGGTTTTTTTATCTATTTCTTCGCCCTTGACCAAGTTGATGCAAAAGGGTGCTCCATTTGTATGGTCAGACGACTGCGAGGAGAGCTTCCAGAAGCTCAAGACAACTTTGACCACAACTCCAGTATTAGTTTTGCCATCAGCTTCAGGTTCTTACACTGTCTATTGTTATGATTCGAGAGTCGGGATTAGCTGTGTATTGATGCAGGAGGGTAGAGTGATATCTTATGCTTCTCGTCAGTTGAAGCCCCATGAGAAGAACTACCCTGTTCATGACTTAGAATTGGCTGCTCTAGTTCATGCTTTGAAGATTTTGAGGCACTACTTAAATGGTGTATATTGTGAGGTATTCATCGATCATCGCAGTCGTCAGCATTTGTTCAAGCAGAAGGATCTTAATTTGAGGTAGCAGAGGTGGCTTGAGTTGCTGAAGGATTATGACATTACTATTCTGTATCATCCGGGAAAGGCCAATGTAGTGGCCGATGCTTTGAGCCTAAATGCAGTCAATATGGGGAGTTTGGCGTACATTCCAGTTGGGGAGAGGCCTTTTGCAGTTGATGTTCAGGCATTGGCCAATCGATTTGTGAGATTAGACATTTCAGAGCCCAGCCAGGTATTGGCTTGCGTTGTTTCTCGATCTTCCTTATATGATCGCATCAGGGAGAGCCAGTATGATGACCCGCATTTGCTTGTCCTCAAGGATAGAGTTCAGTATGGCAATGCCAGAGATGTGACCCTTGGTGATGATGGTGTATTGAGGATGCAGGGTCAGATTTGTGTGCCCAATGTAGATGGGCTTAGAGAGTTGATTCTTGAGGAGGCTCACAGCTCGCGATATTCCATCCATCCGGGTGCCGTGAAGATGTATCAGGATTTGAAGCAGCACTATTGGTGGAGGAGAATGAACAAATATATTTTGGGTTATGTGGCTCGGTGTCTCAATTGTCAGCATGTGAAATATGAGCATCAGAGACCGAGTGATCTACTCCAGCAGATGGTTATTCCCGAGTGGAAGTGGGAGAGAGTCACTATGGATTTTGTGAGTGGTCTTCCTCGGACCTCGAGGAAGTTTGATGCAATTTGGTGATTGTAGACCGGCTGACCAAGTCTGTGCACTTCATTCCGGTGTGTACGACTTATTCTTCAGAGCGGCTGGTAGGGATTTTCATCCGGGAGATTGTTTGGTTGCATATGGTACCAGTTGCTATTATCTCAGATAAGGGTACTCAATTCACTTCTCAATTTTGGAGGACTTTTCAGCGAAAGTTGGGTACATAGGTGGAGCTGAGCACAGTGTTTCATCCTCAGACGGACGGGCAGTCCGAGCGTACCATTCAGATATTGGAGGACATGTTCTGTGCCTGTGTGATTGATTTTGGAGGTTCTTGGGACGAGTTTGCCGCTTGTAGAGTTCGCCTATAACGACAACTATCAGTCTAGTATTCAGATGGCACCGTATGAGGCCTTGTATAGGAGACGGTGTAGATCTCCGGTTGGTTGGTTTGAGCCCGGCGAGGCTAGACTATTAGGGACAGATTTGGTCCAGGATGCCTTAGAGAAGGTGAAAGTGATTCAGGAGAGACTTCGTACAACTCAGTCGCGTAAGAAGAGTTATGCGGACCGGAAGGTTCGAGATGTATGTTACATGGTGGGTGAGAAGGCCTTACTGAAGGTTTCGCCCATGAAGGGTGTTATGAGATTTGGAAAGAAAGGGAAGTTGAGTCCGCGGTTCATTAGGCTTTTTGAGGTACTTAGGAGGATTGGAGATGTGGCCTATATGCTTGCTTTTCCACCCAGCTTGTCGAGCGTTCATCTGGTATTCCATGTCTCTATGCTCCGGAAGTATGTTGGGGACCCGTCTCATGTTTTGGATTTCAGCACGGTACAGTTGGATGAGGATTTGACATATGATGTGGAGCCAGTGGCTATTTTGTGTCGTCAAATTTGGAAATTGAGATCAAAGGACATAGCTTCAGTGAAGGTGCAGTGGAGAGGTCGGCCCGTAGAGGAGGCTACCTGGGAGACCGAGCAGGAGATGCGGAACAGATATCCCCACCTATTTAAGACTTCAGGTATGTTTCTTGACCCGCTCGAGGACGCGCGGTTGTTTAAGTTGGGGAGGATGTGATAACCCGACCCGTCGTCTCATGTGTTACCGCCCCGTTTTCCCCCATATATATGTTTCTTAATGTTTCATTATTGGAATTTGGTGTTTTGGAGTTGAATTGGATTGGTTTTGGTAGGAAATGAGACATTTGGTTTCTTTAAGGAAGGTTTGGGTTGGAAAAGTCAACTGGATGTTGACTTACGAGTTAGAAGGCTCGAATGTAATTTCCCGCGATTCGGTAAGCTTCGGGGGGTGATTTATGACTTAGGAGTGTGATCGGAAGTGATTTTGGAGGTCCGATGTCGAATTAGGCTTGAATTAGCTAAGTTAGTTTTTTGGAGAATTCTGGTTGATAAGTGAGATTTTGATCCGAGGGTCAGAATGAAATTTTGAGAATTTCTGTAGCTTTGTTATGTTATTTTGGATGTGTGCGCAAAAATTTCAATTCATTCGGAGGTGTTTTGGTCGGGTTTTTGATCAAATGTGTATTTCGGAAGTTTTTGAAGAACTTAGGCTTGAATCCGATGTGAATGGTTTGATATGTTTTGATGATTGGAGCAAGTGTGAATGATGTTTTAGGATGGGTTGGCACTTTTGGTTGAGGTCCCGGGTGCCTCGGGGTGATTTCAGATAGCTAACAGAGAGTTTTGGACTTGGTAATTGCAGTAGAAAATGCAGCAGCTGTGTGGGCCAAAGTTTTGCCTTCGCGTTCATGGTTGGTCTTACGCATTCGTGGAAGGCTATTTTCTGGACCATTGTGTTCGCGAGGGTGTATTCGCGTTCACGTACAAGGGGCCTGGGATCCTTCCGAGTTTGTTCATCGCGTTCGCGACCATGTGGTTCGCGTTCGCATAGGAGGAGTAGTTGCAACATGCGCGTTCGCTACTTAAGTCTCGCGTTTGCGTAGTTCTACCAGCCTGTGCATTGCGTTCGCGGGTGGGTCATCACGTTCGCGAAGAGAGAAATTGGGTCACTGGAATTTTGGGCATCGCAAATGCAAGAAGTCCCTCGCGTTAGCATAGAGTAAATTTGAGCTGGGCAGAAGGGTTTTATTAAACATTTCCTCGGCGAAGCTTAGTCTATTTCCACAATTTTCGAGCAACCTTGAGAGCTTTTTGACGAGGATTAAAGAGGATTTCGACTAGGTTTGATTGGAGGTGAGTCTTATGACCGAGAAACATCATTTAATTGAAGAATCAATACTTAAATTCATGGAAATTTGATTAAAAAGGGGAAGAATTAGGGCTTGACTTTTTGAATGAAAAATTGGGATTTGAGGGAGCATTTGAGCTAGGATTTTGGAGTTTTTGATATGTATAGACTCGTGGCGAGATAAGGAGTCCATTGATGTAAAAAAATTCTGAGTTTTGAGAAGTGGGCCCGGGGCTCAGGTTGTGCCAATTTTGGATTTCTTGATGGTTTTCGACGGTTTTCGACCATTTTCGATTGGGTATTATTCCTTTAGCATATTATGACGTATTCGTTGTGGTTTTGGTCAGATTTGACGCACGAGGAGGTTGATTCGAGAGGCAAGGGCATAGCGAGCTAGACTTTTGGCCAGCTAGAGGTGAGTAATAGATGTAAATGATGTCCTGAGGGTTTGAAACCCCGGAATTTCACATCGTAATGCTATATTAAGGCGAGACACACGCTCTATGACGAGTGCATGGTCGTTTGTTATTGGGGATTGTGACTTGGTCCATCCCGAGTGATGCTTTTACTATGTTTTCGATTAGAACTTGTTTGATAATCATCCTACTTGGACTAAATTGTTATATTTGGGCTTTGTGCCGACGATCTGAATCCTTCAGGGATTGTGCTATCACTGTTTTCACATTATTTGACATGTTAAATGATTTCAGTCCTAAGTTTGACTACTTTTTTCAAATGCTAAGCCATCTTTCTAAGATTTGAAAACTTAAACACTATGTATATTGACATTCTGAGCCGAGAACCTATTATTTTAATATTGCCCGAGAGGCTTATGTGAATTTTTGGACTGAGCATGGATCGGGCTGCGCGCCGCAGCGGAATTATATTGATATTGAGGCCGAGAGCCTGGTTGGTGCCACGAGATGGCTTGATTATTTGCGCTTTGAATGTAGGAGCCCCTCCGGAGTCTGTACACACCCCTAGTGAGCGTCATCGACGTTAAATGGATCGGGCTACATGCCACAGTGGGCACTAGAGTGTACCAATCTATGTGTTGCATTGCATTTATGCATTTGATACTTATCTGGTTTACTTGTCATAATATTTCTGTACCTTATCTCATCAATGTGTTGCTTCATGATTAAACGTTCTGGACTGCCAGTTATAGCTTACTTTGTATTATTACATGATTTCTTACTCTCAGTCTTTATTTATGTTTATTACTCATCGGGTCGGAGTATTCACATTACTCCCTGCACCTTGCGTGCAGATCCAGGTACCACACAGGCTGAGTGAGGTTTTGTTTAGCTGAGCAGCAATATTCGGGAGCATGGAGGTAGTTGCATGGCGTTCGCAACCTTGATATCTCCCCTCTATCTCTATCTTTTATTCCGTAATTTCTTAGACAGACTTGTAGTAGGTTGATATTCTGTATTAGAGGCTGATATCCGTGACACCGGATTCCATTTGGGGCTATGTTGCAGTATTTTGTTAAACTTTCGCATATTTCATCATTTTTTTCCTAGACTTTTTAATATAAAGTCTTATTAATTTTCCCCTGTGTTTTATATCTATAATTTGTTTAAGTTGGGAAGTGTTGTTGAAAAGTTGGGCTTGCCTAGCAGTGTGTTGGGCGCCATCATGATCGGGGGTTGGGGTCGTGACAACTATTAAGTGGGGGCTTCAGTACCGTCCGATCAAGAAACCTTGACGGTCCTGATTCAGAATCACAAAACGACGTCGTTTAATTTATTTAAGGGCTGGACCGGGTTGGGGGTTTGGGTTTGGACTGGGTTGGACAGGTATCAGGGTTTATTTGGGCTGGAATTTATATCTCATATTGGCCCAAGCGTGAGTATTTAAACAGGCCTGCCTTTTTATTTATATATTCAAATCCTTTAATTCTCATTTTTTCTTTTAATTGTTTTTCTCTTTTTTTTTCAATTTTAAAACTAAACTAAAATTAATCCTCACAATTAATTCAAACTACCTAATTAAGCTACAATTAAACTAATACCAATTTAAAGGAAATTAATAAACCTAAAAACTAAAATTAAAATCAAACAAACAAATCAAAGTTCCTTTATGATTTTTTTTTTGTATTTTTTGTGAAAGCTTAATTACTAATTAATCTAAAAATATATAAACTTAAATCCTAAATGCTCATGCAATATTTTTATATTTTTTATGAATTACCATGCAACACAAATAAAAATACACACAAAATTATACAATTAAATCAAATAACAAAGAAAAATCCTAATCCTAAGAAGTCTATAGGAATATGTCAAGCGAGGCAAAAATCACGTGCTCACAGCTACTCCTCTTTGCTCGGAGACACGAAGTGTTTTCAGGAAAAGATAAATGAGCAATTATGAGAGATTTTTGCTTGCTTTGGCACTCCATGAGAAGTATTTTTGAAAAACGACTGACCGTACCCTACTTCAGAGGTTGCCTACATATCCTTGGCTATAAAGGAATCATATCAGTGTAGTTCTGGAAGTTTTGGTAGCTGGGACTACCAGGAGCTGTGATTTCACTGATGTTGCTGCTGTTACTGCTTGCTGACCTTCTTATTACACCAAAAGGAATATCAAAGCTAAGCTAGCTATGTATATCAACTATGAGTTACAAGATTCCTATCTATAAATCTCTTGAAGCTTGATCTTGAGTCTTAGCTGATTTTGCTGTGAACTCCGATTTGAAACTTGATGCTCACAAGCTGAAGGTGTTGGTTCCTTCTTCAGCATTGGGTCAAAGCGGGACAGGCGAAGCTTGTGGCTTCAATCAAGTTTTGAGCGGTCCGCATCTCTGTTTGCTTCAGCATTTTGAATTCACTTCTTTTGTGCTTTTATTCTTTTCTTTATTCTGGATTGAGAATCATTCTTTTGGCCCTCTCGAACCCCTGTGCCTCGAGGTCAAACCTGCTCATACACCAAAACAAACAAACAAACAAACGAAATTTTTCTGCCCCAGTTTTCATTAGAAAAATTTTGTGAGTTATTTGTGACAAAAGTCTGAACTCGTTCTCTTTTTTTTTTTTAAATTTTCAAGAATTGAGGAGTGAAGCTCTATTTCTAAATTGTCAACTAATGGATTGGAGCCCTAATGTTGGCTAAAGGCGATTGGGGAATGGAGGCCCTATGTCTAAAAAGGCGCAACTCAAGGATTGGAGCCTTAGTGTTGGCTAAAAGGTAAAAAGCTCAACTCAGGGATTGGAGCCCTAATGTTGGCAAAAGGCGACTAGGGAATGGAGGCCCTATGTCTAAAAGGCACAACACATGGGATTGGAGCTGTAATATTGGCTAAAAGGTAAAAAGCTCAACTCAGGGATTGGAGCCCTAATGTTGGCAAAGGGTAAAACGCTCAACTCAGGGATTGGAGCCCTAATGTTGGCAAAAGGCGACTAGGGAATGGAGGCCCTATGTCTAAAAATCGCAACTCAGGGATTGGAGCCCTAATGTTGGCTAAAGGGTAAAAAGCTCAACTCATGGATTGGAGCCCTAATGTTAGCAAAAGGCGACTAGGGAATGGAGGCCCTATGTCTAAAAGGCACAAATGAGGGATTGGAGACCTAATGTTGACTAAAGGGTAAAAAAACTCAACTCAGGGATTGGAGCCCTAATGTTGGCAAAGGGTAAAACGCTCAACTCAGGGATTGGAGCCCTAATGTTGGCAAGAGGTAAAACGCTCAACTCAGGGATTGGAGCCCTAATGTTGGCTAAAGGGAAAAATGCTCAACTCAGGGATTGGAGACCTAATGTTTGCTAAAGGGTAAAAACGCTCAACTCAAGAATTGGAGCCCTAATGTTGGCTAAAGGAAAAAATGCTCAACTCAGGGATTGGAGCCCTAATGTTGGCTAAAGGATAAAAACGGTCAACTCAAGGATCAGATCCCTAATATTGGCTAAAGGGAAAAATGGTCAACTTAGGGATTGGAGCCCTAATGTTGGCTAAAGGGTAAAAACACTCAACTCAGGGATTGGATCCCTAATGTTGGCTAAAGGGAAAAATGCTCAACTCAGGGATTGGAGCCCTTATGTTGGCTAAGGGTTAAGAAGCTCAACTCAGGGATTGGAGCCCTAATGTTGGCTAAATGAAAAAATGTTCAAATAAGGGATTGGATCCCTAATATAGGCTAAGGGGAAAAATTCTCAACTCAGGGATTGGAGCCCTAATGTTGGCAAAGTGTAAAATGCTCAACTCAGGGATTGGAGCCTTAATGTTGGCTAAAGGGAAAAATGCTCAACTCAGGGATTGGAGCCCTTATATTGGCTAAAGGGTAAAAATGCTGAACTTAGGGATTGGAGCCCTAATGTTGGCTAAATGGAAAAATGCTCAACTCAGGGATTTGAGTCCTAATGTTGGTTAAGGGGAAAAATGCTCAACTCAGGGATTGGAGCCCTAATGTTGGCTAAGGGTAAACGCTCAACTCAGGGATTGGAGCCCTAATGTTGGATAAAGAGAAAAATGCTCAACTTAGGGATTGGAGCCCTAATGTTGGCTAAAGGGAAAAATGCTTAACTTAGGGATTGGAGCCCTAATATTGGCTAAGGGTAAAATACTCAACTCAGGGATTGGAGCCACTCAGGGATTGGAGCCCTAGTCTTGGCTAAGGGTAAAATGCTGAACTCAGGGATTGGAGCCCTAATGTTGGCTAAGGGGAAAAATGCTCAACTCAGGGTTTGGAGCCCTAATGTTGGCTAAGGGTAAAACGCTCAACTCAGGGATTGGAGCCCTAATGTTAGCTAAAGGGAAAAATGCTCAATCAGGGATTGGAGCCTTAATGTTGGCTAAAGGAAAAAATACTCAACTTAGGGATTGGAGCCCTAATGTTGGCTAAAGGGAAAAATGCTCAACGCAGGTATTAGAGCCCTAATGTTGGCTATGGGTAAAATGCTCAACTCTGGGATTGGAGACCTAATGTTGTCTAAGGGTAAAATGCTCAACTCAGGGATTTCGAGCCCTAATGTTGGCTGAAGGGAAAAATGCTCAACTCAGGGGTTGGAGTCCTAATGTTGGCTAAAGGGAAAAATGGTCAACTCAGGGATTGGAGCCCTAATGGTGGCTAACAAGGGAAAAATGCTTAACTCAGGGATTGGGGCCCTAAAGTTGGCTAAAGGCAAAAATGCTCAACTCAGGGATTGGAGCCCTAATGTTGGCTAACAAGGTACGAGGTTGGGTATTAGGAATTCTAAACTATTCTCTTTTGGGATTTTCTTCTTTTGTTGTCTCTTTTCTTCTTCTTTTTTTTCATTTTTTATAAGATGCGGGAAAGAACTTGGAGGAAACTTACCATTTGCATTGATTATTTTTTGCAAAGTTGTTTCAACACTTGCGTGTTTCTTTTCTTTTGGCTGCACCTGCTTTTTCGCGGTTGCCTGAGTTGCACCTGTTTCAATTTTCAAACAAAGAACAGTTGTTAGTTTGAAATGATGGTTGGTTTTGTGGCCTTGATTGCTTGATCCCGGCCTAGCTTCTATTGAGAACCTCTTCTGCTTGCTGGTTTTTAAGATTATTATCTCTTTCAAAACGAGGGCTTCAACCTTCAGTATGACAACTCTCTGTGTGGGGCTCTGGCCTTTCACTTTATTCTGCTCTTAGGACCTTCGTCTTTGGCCATTATTTCCTTTTCAATATCCTTGCTTTGAAAGTATGGCCATTCGGGATTGGCTTGATGCACCCGCTGGGGCTGGGTACCTTTCTTTAGCTCTTTCTAGGAAGAGCCCTGTAAAACTAGTCCTACTACCTTTTCTTTGTAATAGTTTCGAAATCAGAGTTAGATCGAAAGGGATTTAGAGAAAAGCAAACAACAGGGAAGAAGAAGAATTTGAAGAGAAGCATCCCTTTCGGGGGAAAAGAAGGTCTTATCTGGGGTGTGTGCAGGCTTCAAATGGACATGACATGCTTCTTCGACTAGATGTCCGACCCGCACAAACTTCCCCAACTTCTCGTAAGCTCATTGACCCGTATTTCAAAACCAGGGAACCTTGCCAGGACTTTTTCAGTGGTGGGAGGTGTCTTCTTTTCAGCGGTCAACGCTCTTTGCGGTCTCTCATTTCTCTTCTCACCGTTGCCCGATAGTGCTCTTGCGAGTTTTCACCAACTGGACTCTCTCATTTTCAATTTCTCTACTCACCGTCGCCTTATGGTGCCCGTAGGTTTTCACCGATAAGACTCTCTCATTTTATTTCTGTCAATTTGGATTGCATCATATTCCAACAATGATGTTTTTCTAATTCCCACGCCTTCGCCAATTGATCGGAAGGACTTGGACAAGGTTTTTGGGTAAAAAGAATTTGGACGGAATTACAACTTTGGAACCATTTTGGTGGGCTCATGGTTGAGCCATTATATCATCTGCCCCAGTTTCACTTTTTGGGGGAATTGGGATTTTTGTTTTGGTGTGACTGAACCTCAGAGAGAGGCTGCCTACATATCCTTTTGGAATCAAGTCAGATGTAGTTCAGGAAACATTTGTTTTGTTGTTTTTGTTTTTGTTTTGTTTTGTTTTTTGTTTTTGTTTTCTTTCTTTCTTGTAATCATTTTTTCATTTTTTTATTTTTCATTTCTCATCGTTTTTTTTCAATAGTACCTTCGGGGTTCCAAAGAGGGTAATCAAAGAAGAGTAACCGAATCAAATGGGTTTGCAAAGGGTTGATAGTGTTTGGGTAGCTGGAAAGAAAGCCTTCGTCATCTCAATTGCACAAAAGTCATCACTGCAGAAAGCCTAGATATAGTACCTTTTTACTGCGTCCGCATTCACAACTGCTTCGGGATCATTTCCTTCGATGTCTCCCAGATACAATGATCCTCTCGAAAATATCTTTCGGATGATGTATGGACCCTTCCAATTAGGAGCAAATTTTCCTTTTGCTTCCTGGTGATGTGGAAGAATGCGTCTTAACACAAGTTGTCTTACTTCAAAATTCCCGGGCCGTACTTTCTTGTTGTAAGCGCAGGCCATTCTTTGTTGATACAACTGCCCGTGACAAACCGCGACCATCCGATTTTCGTCAATTGAAGGCAACTGTTCTAGACGAGTCTTGACCCATTCGCTATCCTCAATCTCTGCTTTAATAATTATCCGGCGCGAAGGGATTTCTACCTCTGCGGGTATAACAGCCTCAATTTCATAAACCAACAAGTATGTGGTTTCTCCCACCGATGTGCGTATCGTGGTAAGGTATCCCAGTAATGCAAAAGGCAACTTTTCATGCCATTATCTGGAACTCTGAATCATCTTTCTCAAAATCTTTTTGATGTTCTTATTTGCTGTTTCAACGGTACCGCAAGTTTGGCTTAGGTTTATTCTCAAATTGTTCCAATTCTTGATTTATTTCCCTAAAAGCCTTTTCTTCATCATATTACGGTTCTCGGTTCATTATTTCACAATTAGAAAGCATGTTTGGATCTGGGCATGAAGTTCGCAAGTATGTCATGTTATTTAAAGCCGCATTATTAGAACTGAAAAGAAGAAATAAAAGAGAAAAATAGCAAAATCAGAAAGAATAAAGAGAAAATGAACGATGAAATATTTATTTCATTTATTGGAATTTGGAAGATAACAGGGTTTACATTAGGAAATTTAAAGACAAGAAACTAAAGGAAACATCTGAGTTACACCCTGGAATAACTCGGGATGCAGAAAAAGTAGCAGGGCAGGTCTACCGGGACTCTCGCCTGATCGGAAATGGCATAGCCTTCCAATTTTAAAGCTTGGTGCCTGGTCTTATGTATAACACCTTAGCGGTGCTAGTGCCCTCTCCCAGCTGAACCATGTGGGTTTCGTAGAGTATTTTTCTCATTGCCCCACATATTTCCTCAATTTCTTCGGCCGTAAAGGCCTCACCATCTTCTTCCTCACTGTACTTCGGTTTGACAAAGGTTTCATACAAATGTCGTAGTGGCTGTGGCAAGACCCATCCCTCCTTCTTTCTCTCATCTACCTATTTTATATCATCCGGGGTAGGCATGAAACCTATCCCAAAGAACTTTTGAGTTGCTGGCAGGGTCACTGGCTCAGATATTCCTTGCATAGCATTTACAAGTCCCTTTCCCTGCTTGAAACCATGTCTGATTATTTCCTTGGCCGCCATAATCGAGGCATTAGATAGGAAGGGTTGGGGGCAAGGATTTCCCTCTTCATGCTGGTCTGCCACTACAACTTCGAAAGCTTGGTAAACTATGTGTTCACTGCCTTCCCTCGCTTCCAAGCATGGGACAGATGGGTCCCGATAGATTAACTATTCATCCTCTCCATGGACTACAATCTCATGGTCTTCATGTGTAGATTTCACCATTTTATGGAGGGTAGAAGGTACAGCTCCTACGGCATGAATCCAAGGCCTTGGTAGAAGAAAATTATAAGACGTATCCATTTCTAGCACTTGGAATGGTACCTCGAAGTCCACCGGGCCAATAGTCAAAATTAGGTCAATTTCTCCAATGGTGTCGCTTTTGATACCGTCAAAGGCTCGCACACATACATTGTTGGGACAAATCCTTCCAATCCCGATTTCCATATGCTGTAGTATGGAGAGTGGGAAAATGTCTACCCCATAACCTCCATCTACCATGACCCTCTTCACATAATATCCCTCACATTTGATAGTTAAGTGCAAGGCTTTATTGTGATTAGCTCCTCTTGGAGGTAAGTCATTTTTGCTGAATGAAATCTGATTGACAGCAAATAACCTTTCTGCCATTCTTTCTAGTTGTTCTACCGAAGTCTCATATGGCACGTATGCTTCATTCAAGGTCTTCTTTAAAACCTTTTGGTGCTCAGGGGATTTCATCAGCAATGACAACAATGACACTTGTTCAAGATTCTTGCGTAATTGATCCACTACCTCATAGTCGGCCATCTTCATTTTATGAAAGAAAGCTTCTGCTTCCTCGGCACTCACAGGTTTCTTAGGCGGGAAACGCTTTCGGGTGGCATTGTTCACTTCTTCTATGTTTGAGTCAATGGGGTGATTTTGTTGAAGATCCCCCAAGATCTCTTTACACTTATATGTAACCAACGTCTGATGATAATTCTATGGCACTGCGGCAAGATTCGTCATAGGCTTCTGTGGTGCACGTCCAATAACCATGGGCTCATTCAGCCCTGATGGTTTAATTGTCCCCCACACCACATAGGCTCCCTAAGGTACGTACATCTGCGCTCCCCTTTTCAGTTCAAATATTTTTGGAGGGCTCAAACTTAGTTGCTTTTCTTTGCAGCTTCGTGGGACATAGAGAATTCCATTTTTGGGAGGCATTGCCTCTGTTCCTGTTTCAATTTTCTTTTCCGATTCTGTCTTGGTGACTTTTCTCTTCTTTTCCCCTTTATCTTGCTTCGGGGGAATTTTCGACTTTCTTTCTACATCAGCAATAGCAATTATGGCCTTTAATGCCGGATCAAACTCTTTATCTTCACAGATCATTCCGATCACTGGCCCATTGTTGTGGGCTGGCAGTGGATTATTGCTCACATTTAGGACATCCTCATCCCTCAACACAATCTTTCCTTGCTCTATTAAGTTCTCCATCGCTGTTTTCAAGGTCCAACAATCATTTGTATCATGGCCTTCTGCCCCTAAATGATATGCACATCTGACACCGGCTCTGTAGGCAGGTGACGCTTGGTTATGCCTTGTTTGATGGACCGACTGTAGTAGACCCATTTGGACAAGTTTTGGGAATAGATTAGACTAAGATTCACCAATTGGAGTAAAAGTTTGCCTCCTAGGTGGCTCGCGGGGAGGAAAGTTATTCTGTGGAGGACAGGGATTATAGTGGTTTTGGTGGGGAGGGTGATTTCTTGGGAATAGAGCTTGGTGTCTATTGGCGTGTGGTTGCGGCTGGGCAAAAGGTTGAGTAATCATGACCACATATGGTTGAGGAGCATAAGCAATGTCATGGTGATGGTAGTAATGTTGAGGGGTTCTTTCTGAGAACATGGGTCTAGGAGCGCGTTGTCTTCTTGCACCCGATGCCGCCATAGACGTTTCTTCTTTCTTCTTACCCTTGTCCATTTCTCCAGACCTGCCTTGAATGGCTTGGGAGGTTGCTCTGATGGCTGACTGGCTCAAAATTCTGCCTGTTTTTAATCCGTTCTCCACCATCTCACCGATATTAATAGCCTTTGTGAAAGGTTTGCCCATAGCTGACATCATGTTCTGGAAATAATTAGCTGCCTGGGCTTGAAGAAATACCATGACCATTTCAACTTCATCCATTAGCGGTTTTACTCTCGATGCTTGCTCACGCCACTTAATCACCTATTCCCGAAAACTTTCTGAAGACTTCTTCTTCAGATTCTCCTATAAGTTCCTGTCTGGCGCAATGTCTATGTTGTACTGAAACTGTCAAACAAATTCTCCGGCGAGATCGTCCCAAATGTGCCATCGAGAGATGTCCTGATCCATATACCATCAGAGGCTATACCTACCAAGCTTTCTCCAAAGTAAGCCATTAGCAATTCCACTTTTCCGCCAGCCCCACATAATTGATTGCAGTACTTCTTAAGGTGGGCAATAGGATCTCCATGCCTCTCATATTTCTCAAACTTTGGCATTTTGAATCCCATAAATCAGTATAGGAAACGCTCTTCTGCCTGCTTAAACCTTGCATGTTTTTTTGGCTTTGTTCTAGGCTCCTCATCGTTTTTGCCATCTCATCCTATTCGGGAGCTTTAGGAGTTTTATCCTATCCTGATGTGAATTCAAATAGAGGTGGCTGCAGATATGTATATGTAGGGTATTGAGGAGGCTCCACTTGAAAAATAGGATTTTGGAAAGTGAAGGCCGAGGGATCAAAAGCGGGCCTGGGCAGCTAAGGCTGTGTTGTAGCGGAGCATGGAGGAGCGGTAAAGATATTGGGGGCTACTCCTGATGTGAACACCTGGGGGCGGACCTCAGAAGGTGTTCCTACAAAATGAGCAGATATTGGGGGTTTTCCCAATGGGGTATTCGGATGACTGATGGGAATGTTAGAAGTACCCCCCGATCTAGGGAACAATTCAGGAAGCCAAAGATAGCACTTGGAGGCTCCCTTCCGTTAGTCCATGCATCCCACATCTCCATAACCCAGAGATGTAAGATCTGGTTTTCTTTGGCTGCTACAGACTCGGAGGCCGGGATCCTCGATATGGGGCTGACTTCAGAGATGCGAACTGCTGGCAAGGTCATTTTAGATGACATTTCTACGCTCCTTTTTGATCTGGTAAAATACTAATGTGATGCCAGTTTACCAAAAACCAACCACCGTTTCTATAAACCTAAGCTAGAATTTGATAGCAACAAATGGTTAGTTTGAGACAAGTAATATATAGGTAACCGCGCATTGGGGTGTGATGCACTTATAAAGTTAAATGGGTGTCTACATGTTTGCAACGGTTGCATGCGTCATCCCAGCTTTCCTTGTTCTTTCCCATTTTCTTCTTTGATTTTCTTTTTCCTTGCCTTTTCTTTGCTTTTCTGGTTTTTCTCTCATTTTTCTCATTTTTCTTTCCTCTCCTTTTTTTCTTTTCTTTAATTCTTGCCTTCGCCTTTTCCATGGTTTCTTTCTATCGATTTTCTTATTTTCTCTCCTTTTGTGTTTCTTTTCCACTCTTGTTTTTCCTTTTATTTTCTTCCCTCCCCTTTTTCTTTTCTCTTAGAGTTACAGTCGAATCTTATGGAGATTGCCTACGTATCATGACCTCGCATGAATTAGACCAAGCGTAGTTCTTGAAGACTAAATGCGAAAAGTAAAGAAACAATTTTTGGGAAATTTTCAATTTTTCATTAATAAAACTTCCATTACAAAGATGCTAAACTATTTGTTTTCTTGGAAAGGAAAAAGTACAAAACAAACTCAAAGTAAACAAAATATAGACTCAATGCTTGAAAAATCAAGAATACATCAAAGCTTCAATTACTGGGGCCCGCGGGGCGTCATTCGGCCTCGCCGCGGGCCTATGTGCGAGACCCCCTTGTAGTTGCTCCAAATCATTCATAACTCGGCGGACGAAAGTCATCACTTTCGCATAGAATGTGGTACGAGTCATGTTCTCGCACACTTGGAATTTCATGGTAATATAGTCCGCGATGGCTCTGATTCTTTCCCTATTTTTGCTCTTTTCCTGAAGTAGCCGACCTATTTTCTAGTTCTAGGCTTTTAACACCTGGGAGTCATGGAGGTGGTGGTCTTGTAATTGCTGTATTTCTCTCTCCATTTTGGCCATCAGTCTATAGCAATGCTCCCTCTCAGCTTTGAAATCTTTAGCTTGCTTAGCTGCCTCGTCCTCAGGGGTATTCATTTTCCTTCTCAGCTTAGTAATAGTTCTTTCATAATTTCTCTTCATTTGTTGCACAAATTGGGTCCGTTCTTCTTCTTTCTTTGCCCACTGCGTCTGGATTTTTGCTATATTCTCTTGGAATTTTTCCAAGTCTTCTTGGCACTCAAGGACTTTCTTTTTTAGTCCTCTTATCAACCTTTCATCGGCCCGACTTCTTTCGTGGTTGTTGGCAGCTATTTTCATTTGTCAGATCTGAGCCTTAAGAGCCTCATTTTCTTGGGTCAGTTTCTTCTTGTCACCTTCATCGGCTGCGGCTTGCACGTTGTTTTCAAACTGAAGATCCCAGACCTACTCTTCCAGCTCGCCTATTCTGGCCCTATATTCCTTTTCCTTAGCTTACCAATCCCATTGTACTTGGGCCTCGTCAGTAAATTGTTAGATATGTGGCCTCTTCGCGGGTCTTTCAGGAATTTGGAATCTTTTGCCAAACCAAATCATGTATTTAGGGTCCACTTCTCCTCTAGCCCGATCCGATACTATGGTCTTAGGTTCGAGAAACCTACGCTCATTCCATATTTGGCAAATTTTCCCTTCTGGAAATGCAGCTTTTGGGCCCAAAATGGAGCGTGCAATGCCCTTCAGATAGATTCCTGTCCTGAACATCCCAGCTAATACTCAACAAGTCCAGAAATCTGTAGGGGGATACCGGTCTCGGTGATAATGGATATCGAGTCCTGAGGTTTCCACTAACGCCTGCATAACCGGCAACTTCCTCTAATATTGGTGTGAGCTCAAAGTCCGAGAACCGCAACACGTCGCGAGTCGGGTCCCAAAAAGGTATCAATGCTTCAATAATATCCGGCCTTGGCTTGATGTTCAATAATCCGACTAGGACACCCAGAACCTTTACCACTGTTTCTCTGCTACCCTTTCCTAGGTCATTCCACCACATGTGGAGCTTCAAGGCAATCTCATTAAGGAGTATGAAGGGTTCAATTTCAATCGTGCTCATCCTGCACATTTATTTAGGTGATTTAATGACTTATTTTAAAAGAAAAAGTGACTATTTTTCAAAAATTTCATTTAAGAAGAACAAAGACCTGATTTTGCGGATACGACCTTTCAGCACTTCGGGGAAGAAGATTTTAAGGTTGTGCCCGCTAACCATTAAAAATTACTCAGGGTAGCTGTTCTTGCAAAAATAGCCTTCCGGCGCCCTTTTGGGGACATTCGGCTTCTTTAAACAAGAATGGCATCACCCGACTTATTTGTGACAAAAGTTAAAATTTTTGTTGTTTTTGGGCTATTTTTGCAAAAGGAAAGTTGGACCTGATAGGGTTGCCTACGTATCTCACATTCGGTGAGAATCAAACTGGCGTAGTTCGGGCAGATTTGAAAAAACCAACTATTTTTGAAAACAAAAATCTCTTTTTTTTTTCTTTTTTCTCAAAAATCCGGCAGAGTTTCAGTACTATTTGGATATTGGGTTTTCAAAACAGGTGGTTACCCTCACTTAGTCCTAACACTGCTATTTTCTTTTCAACTCTCTCCCATTATTCACAAGCCGGTCAACATGCAATTACGGAGCAAATAAATGCACAAGTAGCAAGTAGAATGCATCAGGATGGTCTTTTCATTCCAGGTCACCTGTCCTAGACGGACCCAACCCCTATGTTGAGTCGCCTAAGTCAAATGCACATGATGCAAACTAACGTTCCTACTAGGGATCCGTCATGAGGCATTGTTATACTAGGTTTAAAACATGGGTTTATTATTCTAGACCTGGCTTACCCAAGCGGACAACTCGAGCCTGGGGGGGGGGGTGAGGAGGGCAGTGTACCGGGAATACAGAAGCTTCGCCGATTTTGCAACTTGTCCGAACCTCATTCTAAATTTAGGTAATAGAAGAGAAGCTACACGAAGTGCACCCTTNTAAATGGGATAAGACTCTAAACATAAGAGAAGTCACATGAAGTTCACCCTTCTCCATGATGCAGAAGACTCAGAAAGAGGAAGGGTTTCGTAGCAGTTTATATATACAATTCATCAAATATCAAAGCGGTAAAGCATTTAGCACATTTAACATGAAACATGTAGGAAAATCAGATAAAGCCAAATATAATAGTTATTCTAAGCTCGAATTCTTGAACCTGAACCGAAATTCTGGGTTCGTATCCCCAGTGGCCTCGCTAGAGCTGTCACACCTCCTTTTTACCACACCACCCCGGAGGATAGTGTATAAGGGAGTTTTTCCACTTTAAGTGACATTATTCGAAATGAGATTATTTAATAATCAGAGTCGTCACTTGGGATAGGTTTGGCTTTTGGTGTCCCAAGTCAATGGTTTTTCTTGAATCCCAAATCGAGAAAATTTTCGACTTTCCAAATGAAGTCTGCGAACTAGAAATTCTGAATAAGGAATTCTGTTGACCCGAGGGAAGGTGTTAGGCACCTTCAGATCCCGTGGTTCTAGCACGGTTGCTTAAACTATCATAATTTGCCTAATACCTGATTTTAAAATAGGTTCATCCTATAGTGCAATTTAAAATTATTTACCACATTTACCTGATTTTTAAGGAATATTGAACGTTGTTTAAAATGGGTTTTTGGATCACGTCACATGAAATGCACCCGGATCCGAAATACATTTTATTCTACATTTTAGGATTTGGATTTGGGTCACATGTAATACACACCCGAGTTTAAGAAGGTAGATTTATTAAAATGCGCACCTAAAGTAGCTAACGTGTTGATAACTTTGTGGGAGGCCATGAAAATTTGCTAAATGGCACGTTCCGATTTCTAATAATCTTAATGAAAGTATTTAAAGAGGGCCACACAATTTAATAACTTTTTTTGGCGCGGCACACCTTGATTTATTTTAAAGGTCATCCTAAAATGAACTATTATTTTCTATTAAGGATTGTCTCTAAAAAGGCCTAATTAATTAACATTATTGATTAACTATTATTAAAGGCATTCGAGAAAGTTTGGGCCTCAAGATCAGGTCCAAACTTAAACAATGGGACATCCATTACTGAAAACCCCCCTTAATTCAAGTTTGCTACCTAACTTGAAAATGTCAATGCCTGTATTTAAACAAACAGATCCCATAGAGAATTTGGTTCTCAGCGTACTGGGCTTCAAAACCAGCCCAGTGAAAATACACGTCGATCAGCTTCGCTCATGAGAAGCTGTCTAACGCTTGGGCCTCAGCACAAGACCAAATGGGAAGGCGAGCTAGAATTGGAACTGGGCCATACATCAGCGATGCTATGGCCAAAATCAATTGGAACAGGCTGTCAAGCCTTGGCCTACTGGCAAGCCCAAACCAACGCTGGATCTTAATGGGATTTCAAAGCCACTGAATTTATTTCAAAACTAAACTCAATGATTTGGTAACAAAGGAACAATTTAGATCTATTCAAATCAACAACTGCTAATTTAAAATTCAAATTTTTACATTCAGGTCATGTCTAAGCTAATGAATTACTACAAACATTTATAAAATTCAATTATTTAACTTAAGTAATCAATGCTTATATTGAAACATCAAATTCAGAAAACCTAATATACTTAAATGTTATTTTTTTTTATTTCAAAGCCAAACTGCTGGAATTGAAAAAGCCTTGTAAATATAGCACTTGATTTAACATATTATAAGAAAATTACAGATATATGTAAACATACTAGACAACTAAATCGAAGTAAACAGTAAGAAGAAAATTTCTAAAATACAACATATAATATTTCAGCATGTATCTTCAAATTGGAACACACATTTGGATTCAACCTTCAGGTATCAATTGAGGCAAAAAATGTGCCTGGAAATTTGAACAAAATGAAATTGTTGAAGATCAACCAAGCAGCAATAGAATAATAAGTGCAATTTCAGCAGTAAACCAACAATTCCAAATCAAAACACAGTAAATAAGGACAGGATGCAGTAGACTTCCAAAAACAAACTTCAATCAACCAAAACTCAGCTGAAACATAGGACTAAATTTTGATGACAAAAAGTGATCTTCAACAGGCGAATTACAACTAATTCCAGAACTTGAGAGTGAATTTTTGAGTTTCAGCTGCTGAAACTGGATGAAACAGTAGGTTTTTGGACTTCTAGGCTATTTTTGTTGAATTTTAAAGAGTTTTCTATCTAGGATCTATTGTTTATGTATCTCTCTACTTCTACAGAAATTGTTTTGAATTTTCAGTAGTTTTTAGTAGTTTTGAATTTGAATTTTGAATTTTCAGATTTCTGGATCTCTAGACTTTGAACTTTTGAATTTTTCAGATGTTGGGATCTCTAAAACTTTAGAATTTTGAATTGCAGATTTTTGGATCTCTCCAACTTTCAGACTTCTAGTTTTTTTTTTTGGTTTTGAAATCTGAATTTCAAATCTTCAGGTTCTATAGGCTTCTAATTTGGAATTTTGAGTTTTCAGATTTTTAGGAGCTCTAAACTTCTAAAACTTTGAATTTTTCAGATTTTGGGATCTCTAAAACTTGTATTGCAAGGCAAGGGTATTGCCCTTTTATAGACAAAAGCTAGGGCAACTTTAAAATTTTCTTTTGCACCCTTGCCCCCTCTTTTAGTTTTACTTTTTAGCTTAAAAGTCCCTGAAGGACTGACTTATTGCCCAATTTATTATACTAAGTTTCCGATATTTTAATTAGAACCCCTATCTAGAAGGTTCTATTTCAGTTACTACACTATTCTCTAATTAAACTACCTATACTACCCTTGATTCAATTCAGGAATTGCTAGCCTAGGTTAACTAACCCCAGCCCCTTTTAACTTGGTCAAAAAATGACCATGATTAACTAACCAAGGGCTGGAATTATTCAGCTATAACCAAACAAGGTCTAATTAACACACATTCCCTAAAATTGAACTATCAAATCTATCTAATTCTAAGTGACTAAAAATTGAAGGCTATTACTATGAATTAAATAGAAAACCAGGAACAAAATTAACAAAACTACAGAATCATGCTATCAAACAACAATAAACAAACTGAATTAGTAAAAACAATACGAATAGAAAACAAAACAATTAAAGACTCTAAGAAGATTGGCAAGCAAAAATCTGAGCCTAGATCAACTAAACAGGAAGAAGCATTAAGAATGAAGGGGAAGCCAATTTTAAAAAAAAAAATTTCTATGCAAAGAGAAAGAAAAACAAATAAAGAAAGAAAGAAAAAAAAGAAAACTTACTAATTTTAAGGCCTTAATTTGGCTGACTTCGAATCTGGTCCCCAAATAATGTTATATGTTTGTTCTCTGCCAAGAACAAGCACATAACATCATTTTGGATCCAACGGACACTGATAAACCCCTCTGAACTTCGACTCAGACTTTGACCTAAACCCTAGATTTGGGATTCGAAGGATTTAAGTTAGGTTTGAAGGAATCTGGTTTGGGATTTTGGAAGAGGGGGTTAAGGCGAGTCTGGGGTGTAAGTTTGATGGGATTTTGAGGCGGCGGCGCCGGACACGGCGGAGGTGGCGCCTAGGGTTTGAAGGATTTGAGACGTTCTAGAGGGATTTGAGAGGAAAGGGGTTTGGATTTGGAAAGGGGAAGTGAAGAAGATGCTGTGGTGTAATTTTGGTGGCCATTGGGTGATCGCCGCCGGCAGAGGCGATTTCCGGCCGGCAGCATACGGCGGGGGACGACGGAATTTAGGATTTGTGTAGTGGGGGTTTGAGAGACGACGGAGAGGGTAGGGGGGTAGGGGGTCATTTGGACAGTTATATACTATTAAGTGGGGGCTTCAGGACCGTCCGGTCAAGAAACCTCGACGGCCCTGATTCAAACTCACAAAACAACGTCGTTTAATTTATTTAAGGGCTGGACCGGGTTGGGGGTTTGTGTTTGGACTGGGTTGGACAGTTATCAGGGTTTATTTGGGATGGAATTTATATCTCATATTGGCCCAAGCGTGAGTATTTAAACAGGCCTGCCTTTTTATTTATATTTTCAAATCCTTTAATTCTCTTTTTTTTTCTTTTATTTGTTTTTCTCTCTTTTTTGTTCTTTTTTTTAAATTTTAAAAATAAACTAAAATTAATCCTCACAATTAATTCAAACTACCTAATTAAGCTACAATAAACTAATACCTATTTAGAGGAAATTAATAAACCTAAAAACTAAAATTAAAATCAAACAAACAAATCAAAGTTCCTTTATGATTTTTTTTTTTGTAAAAGCTTAATTACTAATTAATCTAAAAATAATTAAACTTAAGTCCTAAATGCTCATGCAATATTTTATATTTTTTATGAATTACCATGCACACATAAATAAAAATACACACAAAATTATGCAATTAAATCAAATAACAAAGAAAAATCCTAATCCTAAGAACTCAATAGGAATAATTCAAGCGAGGCCAAAATCACGTGCTCACAGTACTATTCTGAAATTTCAAAAATTAGGTCAGAATATTCTTTTCTTAGATGCTCTTTAGGCACTCTATAAAAAGAAAATATTCCCTCACTCACACACATATTTTGGAGCACTGATTTACTACACAAAAAATCATTCTCTCTTCTGCTAAAAAGACTAAGTTTCGGACTTTGAGAAAAACTTTCCTCTCTGGTTTTTCTGAAAAGCTGAAAATGATTTGAAGTAGAAGAATTTCTCTTGGTCTTCTTGAGTTGAAATCTCTGGGTTTTTGAAAGCTGAATTTGGTTTCTGATTTGGTTGTTTGTTTGGCTGCCTGTTGTTGCTCACTATTTTGGAAGAATCAGCTGCCCTAGTGACCTTTATTTGGTCTTGTTTTAATCATCTATAGGTATGTAACCATATTTTGGCTATGAGAATGACTCTACTTGTGCAATCTGAAGTTATTCATGCCTATGTGTGTATGCATGTATCTGTCAATAGTAGAAATTAATGTTTTTATTCATTATTCTTCATCAGCTTGTCATGTGTTTTGCTGTGCATTTCAGCATGTAAAAAAGTATTGTTAAAATAGCATAAGTGGCAGTATCTTCTGATAGTATTTGGGTTTAGTTTATAATGCCTTCTTTCTCTCCTTCATCTGGTTCTTTTTTGAATTCAAAAATGCTGCTTTAATTTATCTTTTGACTATTTGATCATAAGCTGTAGCCTATTGGTTTAGCAACCAGTTGGTTAGACCAATTAGTTCTGAAAGCTTTCAAGGGTAGGATTTACATGTTTTGGGAAAGAAGATGAGCCTGCTAGGGTTTCGAGCTGAAGTCATTAATGATTTATGTGTTTAACTGTCAATATGGTTAAACTCATAAATAATCATCTTCTTTTTATTATTATTGCATTCTTAAGATTTAACTCTGCCAAGGTAGTATGACTGAAGTAATCTTGTGAATCTGACCTTTTCTATGGTCAGATCCATGATATACTTAGGAAACAAGGTTGGTTTAGCCATAAAAAGTCTCATGTTGGGAGCTTGGGCAAGTAGCTTTGTAAGGAGCAGCTCTGTAGCTGAGTTCTTGTATATTTGACACATTGGATTCGAAGAAGTAATGAAAGGGAAACCTGGAATCAGTAGAAGCCTTGATTTTTGCTGTATTTTTTTTCTTTAGAATTTTTCGGATTAGCAGCTCTTATGTGCTGGATTCTTTAGAAGTTTAAACTTCATTGTATAATTTTTGGACTTACAAATTTGTAAATTGGACTGTTATCAGTAAACCTACAAAATTGGGCTATTTGTTTGTGCGATAAATGTATTCAGAGATATGTGCAAAGTTTGGTATTGGGTCCACACCTTGGGCCTATTCAATACAAGTCTAGCCTGCGCCATTTGGGCTTAGGAATTTGGAATTCATGAGTTGACCTAGCAGAATTTAATTCTTCAAATGCAAATCTTTGTTTAATATAGTTTGAGTTTTAATTCGTTAGAGTTAATTTCCAAGTCAGTTTTTGTATCAATTTTCCATAAGAACGGTTTGAATTTAATTGAATCTTCATTAATCAATTTTTTTTAGCGCTGGGCTGTTTGGAAATTAAATATTTATTTTCCATGTTTGAGCATGTATATTTGAGTTTGAGTTATTCTCTTTTATCGTTAGTTTACTGTGTAAAAGTAGGAATAGAAGACTTCAAAGGATCTTATTAATTTAAATGGATCAATGTGTGGATTCAATAATTTTAGTTTGCTTTTGGGCTCAAATATAAGCTGAATGAATGACGGCCCATTTCCTTTGCTTAAAAGGGGGCACACAGTAATTCTTTGGGCCCACAGTTGGTCCAAGTGCCTACCACAATTTGTTTGGTCTGCCGCCTTGATTTTAAACACTATTCAGCAGTTTGAGCCCATAGTTCAGATGAAATTATGCTAAGCTTCATCAAATATAATCCCTTCCAAATAAATTGGGGTGTACTATATACAAAATAAAATCTTTTAACTTATGGCATTTAAAGTCTAGTTTGGTCTTTTCCTTTAAAATGGGACTCGGGGCATGCCATGCCCATTAAAACCCCCAAAATACATGGCCCTCGTATTAGTTTTATAATTTAGATCTAACAAATATCAAATACTCGTAGTTTGGTTTAGGCTCGATTTAGGCTAGTATTGCGATTATGTATACATTCGCATAACATAATTGCAAATTAAATTCTAAAAAATGACATGAGGGATGCCTTCGCGCAACTTCAACCAAAATTTTCTTAATAAATCAATAAAGTGTTATTAATTGTGGACACGTTCGCGTGACAAGATTTTGACGCGCCAAAAGAAAAGAGTATATGTACGCGTAACTCAATTCTTTAATTACAAATAATTCAAGTAGTTTAAAAACGGTAAAAAGATAATTGCACATAGGTCCTAAAAATAAGTAGTTGAACAATTACGCTACTAATCACTAAGCGACCGTGCTAGAACCACAGAATCCGGGGGTGCCTAATACCTTCCTCGATTTAACAGAATTCCTTATCTAGAATTTCTGTTTCGTAGACTTTAAAAAATAAAACTTCCTCGATTTGGGATTTTAAATAAACCGGTGACTTGGGACATCGTAACTTATTTCAAGTGGCAGCTCTGATAAATTAAATTAATCCCATTTCGAATAATGTCATTTTAATTGGAAAAACTCTCCTTATACTACCTTCGGCGGGGTGTGTGTAAAAAAGGAGGTGTGACAGCTCTGGCGACTCTGCTGGGGAAAAGAACCTATAATCTTCGATTCAGGTTTCAAGAATTCGAGCTTGTTAATGTGATTTTTATTTGGATTTATTGTTGATATTACTGTATTTTATGAACTTATTGTGCTAACTATCATTTACCGCTTTGATATTACTTGAACTCATTTAAATATCTTCTTACGACACCCATCTGAGTCTTCTCAAAATGGTGTACACGTTCCTGTGGCCTACCTTTTCTATAGAAATTATACCAAATAAGAGGGGACTGGGCAAGCAACAAGGCTGGGCAGACTTTCGTGCTCCCGGTACATTGCCCTCTCCTCAACCCCAGTTGTCCGCTCGGGTAACCCAAGTCTAGACCACAAACCCCAAGTTTTAAACCTAGAATAATACAACCTCATGCCGGATCCCTAGTAGGAATGATTATTTTATCACGTGCATTTGACCTTGGGGACTCAACACAAGGGTTGGGTCTGTCTAGGACAGGTGTACCCAAAAATAAAGACCATCATGATGTATCCTATGTGCTATGTGAATATTTATTTGTTTTGGCTTGCATGTTGACCGGTTAATAAAGAGAGAAACCAAGAGTGAGGTAGGATAGAAATTTTACTCGATTTCTAAAAAATCCCAGTCGTTGAAAATTTCCCGGAACTCTGCCGAATTTTTGAAGAAAAAAGAGAAAGGAAAACGTATTTCAAAAAGAGAATGAGTCAAATATCATATTTTTATGATAAGACTGCCCGAACTACGCAGGTCTGATTTTCACCAGATGTGGGATATGTAGGCAACCCATATAATGTTCGGCCTCATTTTTACCAAATAATAAAATAAAAAGGTGTTTCATGATTTTTTCAAACTAATAAGCTGACCCAGCTTCGGTTCAATTTAAGTCGTTTTTACCGGAATAGACTTAAATTACATTCCAATTGTCGAAAGGCTATTTTTGGGAGGAATAGGCAAAAGGTGTTTTTTTCCAATAAAATACTGTGACGACCCGACCCGTCATCTCCTGAGTTACCGCTCCGTTTCATCCATTTTCACCTTCTTATTGGTTCATTATATGTATCTTGTGTGATCGAGTTGATTTGGAGTGGTTTTGATAAGAAATGAGACACTTAGTCTCTTTACGGAAGGCTTTGTTTGGAAAAATTAACCGGACATTGACTTATGAGTTAGAGGGATCGGGTATGTATTTTGATGATTTGGTTAGCTTCATTTAATGATTTGTGACTTAGGAGTGTGACCGAAAATAAGTTTGGAGGTCTGGTGTAGAATTAGGATTGAATTGGCGAAGTTAGTATTTTGGCGAATTCCGGTTGATAGGTGGAAGATTATCAAACTGTGGCAGAAAATTTTCCTTTCTTTTGGAAAATTTTCTGTTTGATCCAGGTGACGGAATAAAATTTCGAGAGTTGTTGTAGCTTCATTGTGTCATTTGGGATGTGTATGCAAAATTTAGGTCATTCAGACATCATTTGGTCGGGTTTTTTATCGAAAGTGTATTTCGGAAGTTTTTTGAAACTTAGGCTTGAATTCGATGAGTTATGGGTAATATGATGTTGTTTGAGGTATTTTGATAATTGGAACAAGTTTGTATGATGTTTTAGGAGGTGTTGGTATTTTTGGTTGAGGTCCCGGGGGCCTCGGGGTGAATTCGGATGGCTAACGGAAGGTTTTTTGGGACTTTGGAGGCTACAGAAAATTGCAGGTCAATGCTGTAGAGTTTTGCTCTATGCGATCGCATAGAAGGACTTTTGGGGTTGGTAAGTTGTTCAATGCGATCTCGGGAAAGTAATGCGATCGCATAGAGGAAACTTGGGAGTTTGGATTTTTGTTCATTGCGATCGCGTGGGTGTGTATGCGATCGCATAGTGTAAAGTGTTTGGTCATTGCGATCGTATGGGATGCTCATGTGATCGCATAGTGTTAAAATCAAAGGTGAAAAGTTTGTGCATTGCGATTACATAGAAGAAAATTCCTGGGCAGAATGTTAAGTTCTGAAAATGGGACTTCGTTCCCATTTTCTATTTTTGACGATTTGGAGCTCGGTTAAGGCAATTTTTCGCGAGATTTTTGGAGAGAACAATGGGGTAAGTTCTCTTTACTCAATTTTGGTTATATTACTCGAATCTATTACTAGTTTGGCATTTAAGCCATGAATTTCGATAGAAAAAGTTTGAAAACCCTCTTGGATAGAATCACGAATTTGAGGGTCAAAATGTTATGGGAATTTGATAATTTTTGTATGGTTAGATTCGTGAGGAGATAAGGAACCCGTTGACGTAGAAATTTCTAAATTTCGAGACGTGGGCACGGGGCTCGGGTTTTCATTATTTTTGAGAATTTTGGCATTTTTGATTGGGCTTTGTTCCTGTAACATATGATGACGTATTCGTTCTGATTTTTGATAGATTCGATGCACGTGGAGGCCAATTCGAAGGGAAAAGGCATCGCGAGCTAAAGAAATAGCCGGTTAGAGGTGAGTAATGATGTTAAATGATGTCCTGAGGGTTTGAAACCCAGGATTGCACATCGTAGTGCTATATTGACGTGAAGCACGTGCTGGATGACGAGCGCGAGGTCTTTTACTACTGGGGAGTGTGACTTGGTCCATCCCGATTGATGATTTTGCTTCATATTTGATTGAGATTGATTTGTTATCATCATGATTTGGGCTAATTGCCATATTTGGGCTTTGTGCCAATTATTTGAATCCTTCGAGGATTTTAATCAATATTTCCTCACTGTTTTGACTTATATTTGAACTCAGTCCTGTTGATATTTATGGTTTTACAAACTCAGCCACTTTTACTCATATTTGAAAGTTAAATGATATTTCTAAATGATATTTTGGGCTGAGAACCACTATTTTACAAATGCCCGAGGAGTTATGATGATTTCCGAACTGAGTAAGGCCGAGTGCCTTATGTGAGGAGGCTTTCAGGCCTCGAGTGTGATGTGAGGAGGCTTTCAGGCCTCGAGTGTGATGTAAGGAGGCTTTCAGGCCTCGTGTGTGATGTGAGAAGGCTTTCAGGCCTTATTTTATATGCCACGAGGTGGCCTTGATATAACGCTTGGGCTGTAGGAGCCCTTCCGGAGTCTGCACACCCTCAGTGAGCGTCGTTGACGTTAAATGGCTCGGGCTGCACACCGCAGTGATATATGGATCGGGTTGCACGCCACATCGGTTACTATATGATATTGTTCTGAGAGTGAATGGACAAATTTTAGACAGTGGTAACAATGGCACTGTAGGACGCATCTTGGTCAGGTAACAATGACTACCAGGAATAAAACCGTGTGGTCAGGTAAAAATGACTGACCAGAGCGGACAAATTTTAATACTGATCCCGAGAGGCAGATTCTACTTGTTATTTTAATACTGAGCCCGAGGGGCAGATTTCTACTTGTTATTTTGATATTGAGCCCGAGGGGCAGATTTCTACTTGTCATTTACTGCCAAATTACCTGTTCTGCTGGTTAAAAAGAGATTTCATCTGATATTTCAATGATTTGCTATTTAAGTGATTTTACTGCTTCTGTATAGAATGCTTTGTGCCCTTACGTGTTTTCTTACTTTCAACCATTATTTATATTTATTACTCACTAGGTCATAGTACTCATATTACTCCCTGCACCGTGTGTGTAGATTCAGGCATAGCAGATTCCATCCCTGAGAGCTGATCATTCCAGTCCAGGTGGTGTTTCGGAGACTACGAGGTAGCTGTTGGCGTCCCAGCCCCCGTGACTCCTTTATCTTATTATTTCTATGTTATTCGAACTATTGTATCGGATTTTGTATTTAGTAGACTTGTGTTAGGATTCCTTAGTTGCTCATGACTTGTGACACCCCAGTTAGGACGGTGTTGGGTTAGATTTTCCGCATTTTTATCTATACTTCCGTTATTTGGTATTATTAAACCATGTTGTACTATAATTGTGTTAAATAATTGTTTTAAAAGGTTGAAATTAGGTTGACTGGCTGGCCTAGTCTTCACGAGAGGCACCATCACGACCAGGTTTGGGATTTGGGTCATTACAAGTTGGTATCAGAGCCTAGGTTACTAGGTCTCACGAGTCATGAGCAGGTTTAGTAGAGTCTCGCGGATCGGTACGGAGACGTATGTATTTATCCTCGAGATACTGTAGAACCTTTAGGAAAACTTTATATTCTTGAATTCTTATCATGCGTCCTTGATTCAGCTTGATAAGTAGCTCTTAAAATTCCTTCCACGTGTTCGTATGCACGCATGATCGCTCAGTATCAGATGTGCCTTGAAGGCGTGTGATCCCCTTATCGAAGGGCGAGATGTGATCTCTGTGAGTTGAAATTGGGCCAGTCTGGAGGACGTAAGGCCGGATCTTTGCCTATGGCTTGAGCACCGAGGTGATGATTGTGTGAGCAAGTATTTCAAACTTATATGTTCGGTATTGCCCCTATTAGTGGGAGAGACAACTGGTTAGCTACGTGATGTGTATGTTAGTACTGCGAGATGTATCTATGTAACTTGAAAGTGACAAGGAAGGTTTGTTGGATGATAGATGAACAATTAAGTGTTTGATTTTCATTGTGATGGATGTGTAGCTCTGAGTTATGGGCGAGTGAAAAATCTTTTCATGTATCCTAATTGGAGTGAAGTAAATTTCATGTTGCGGTATGAGTTTAGACTCATGAAGATTAAGTGACTCTGTAATGTGTATTACAGTGGAAGGTATACAAAATGTTAATTAGAGGCAAAACAGGTGGGTTATCTCCTGCAGAAGGTTCTAAAGTTGTGTGATCCTTATGTTATCTAGTAGAAGACCTCATTTACAAGTGAAGAAAATGTGTTGAAATATAAATTGAATCGCCTAGAGAGTGGGCTTAATTGTTTTGTGAGTGAATGCAAGATTTGCAGAAAAGTTAAAATTCCAGATGATTCGTATTTCCATAAACTTATAAATGATTAGAGCTTAATCTCACTATGGTATTACGGCAGCAATAGAGTATGTGCGTTATGATTTATTGAGTGCATTTTGATCTATGGCTTTGATCCAAGTTGGGGACTTTGCTATTAATTAAGTTGATTGCACGGTTAGGTGCTATATTGGTTCCAGTTTTAGGCGTGTTGGTGAGTCAGTTATGGCTTACGGAGATTAAGGTCGATCGGGCAGTGGCCAGACTCGTTTTAATGCTATTCCAGGCAGGACATATGCTATTGCTTCAGATGCTGTTATTACAGGTATTGTTCCAGTCCGCCACAGAGATGCCTTTGTATTATTCGATCCCAGTTCCACCCATTCTTATGTGTCCTCATATTTTGCTCATTATTTGGGTACGCCCCGGGAGTTTCTTTCCTTACCTATTCATGTATCTACCCCAGTGGGCGATACTGTTATTGTGGACCGTGTGTACCGATCATTTGTTGTGATTATTGAGGGTCTAGAGACCCGAGTTGATCTATTGTTATTGAGAATGGTGGACTTTGATGTTATATTGGGCATGGATTGGTTATATCCATGTCATGCTATTCTAGACTGTCATGCTAAGACAGTTACTTTGGCTATACCGGTGTACCACGAATCGAGTGGTGTGGTGTGACTGATTATGTTCCTAGCAGAGTAATTTCTCTCTTGAAAGCCCGGTATATGGTTGGGAAAGGTTTTCCGTCATATCTAGCTTTTGTGCGAGATGTTGGAGTTGAGACTCCTAGTATTGTTTATGTCACAGTTGTGAGGGATTGTTTCCCAATGTATTTCCTACAGACCTGTCGGGCATGACACCGGACAGGGATATTGATTTTGGTATCGACTTGGTGCCAGGCACTCAGCCCATTTCTATTCCACCGTACCGTATGACACCAGCGGAGCTGAAGGAATTGAGAGAGCAGCTTCGGGAACTCCTAGAAAGGGGGTTCATTCGGCCTAGTGTGTCACCTCGGGGTGCACTAGTCTTATTTTGTGAAGAAGAAGGATGGCACAATGAGAATGTGCATTGATTACAGGCAGTATTCTTGGGCTGGTAACCTACATGGGCTGGTAACCTACATGGCCTGGTCAAGCCAGAGGAATTCTAGTTTGATAGCTTGGTTATGTGCGGGCAGATTTGAAAGTTTTCTTGATGGGTTTTACCATGGTTCGAGCTGGATATCTTCTACCGGTGCGTGGAACATATTGTATATTATGAACTCCTCTTAAATGGGAGCAAATAGAAGAATTATAATGGCCTGGAATGTAATTTTCCTATAGCCCGAAAATTTTAATGATATTCTTGTATTTGCTAAATGATGGTATAATAGACGTTGTATGTTGTGCATGTTTAATACTTTCATATACGAGGTGGCAGTTCATTCTTGAAGAGAATGTCATAAATTCTGGATAGAATAGTCAGTTTCAGATATTTAGATTGAATGCTATAACTGCTCGGTAAGGTCTGAGAAGGGTGCATATTATATTCTGATTAACAGATTTTTATTGGCATTTCAACGCTCACTTGGTTGATCGACTACCAATATTTAGATCTTGTTATGTATTGTAGAAAAATTTTGGAAATAATTATCATGGGAGTATTGTACTTGAGGGATGTGTCAGTCATTTGGGTGCTGAGGTTGTGATGCGTAGGCTATGATATGCGTAGTGGGGATATTGAACTTAAAGGCATAATGTTTCTCATATTCGTAACTTTGTTAAGAACTATCTGGACTATACTTGATATTTCCAAGATGCTAGATTCCAGAACAAACTTGGTAATTATTAATTCTATGTTAATTTGTTGATTTGAGGTGTGACATCATAGTATGCTTAGGACTATGATATAGAGTGTTATTTATGCCAGTCCAGGACCATGAGAATCTTGTTTCAGTTAGCATATACATGTGTACTGGTTGGATTGCTCCTATAAGATATGCTTGGAGTGGAGGTCTGTGACCGTTCCAGGTGAACTAGTTTATGAATAGGGTCGCGCATGGCAGCTAAGTTATGTGGAGGTATGACCTTGCGGTTAGATTTGGGTGTTCTATTTCTATGATGTGAGACGGGTTCTCAGCCTTGTGTTGTGGTGGTACTAGTGAGCTTGTGGTACAACTCTTTCATTTGAGTCATTTTTCATGAATTTAGTATACCCAAACTGTTGCTTATTGGCGCGCATACTGTGCGAGTTGTGGCTTAGGATTGTATTGATGTGTTATGTCACCAGAGTTGTGCTGGGTTAGATGAGATTGATGGGATCTAGAATGAATACAAACTAATTTGATTTCAGCATGTTGGGAGGATAATATCGTGGTTCAACTCAAAAATTTGCTATGGTTTTTGCCAAACAAGAAGTGGCTTCATGAGTGGTTGATCTAAGAAATGGGTATGGCTTACTGTGTGTTTTATTTATCCTTTGTAGCATATGAAGGTGTCAGGATGAGACCTTAGTTGATAAGAGGTTTTCTATCAGTATTCAGTTGTTGCGTGCAACTGTTGTGATTAGGAGTTATTGCTGCAGGCGTTTGAGTCATGTGTTATGTTATGTAATTGGACCCAAGGTTGCAGGTATGGGTTGTTACAGCTTGTTCGGGCTTGTTCACAGTATAAACGTGGGATTCTGATCGTATGAAGGATTTCAAAAGTGGAAATGTGGTTTGTGGGCTAGATTAGATTGCAAAAATTTCAATTACAATATATTGTCGGACCTATATGAGATAGGGTGACATGGGATCACACCCGGGTTTATGCATGATAAGGTTATTCAGCGATTGTTTGGCTTTTGGAACAACTCTGGGCATGTTCGAGGACAAACGTTTGTTTAAGATGGGGAGGATGTGATGACCTGACCCGTTGTCTCATAAGTTAATGCTCTGTTTCCCCCATTTTTAGCTTCTTATTTCTTCATTATCCGTATCTTGTGTGATCGAGTTGATTTGGAGTGGTTTTTATAAGAAACGAGACACTTACTCTCTTTAAGGAAGGCTTTGTTTGGAAAATCAATCGAACATTGACTTATGAGTTAGAAGGATCGGTTATGGATTCCGATGATTCGTTTAGCTTCGGGGATGATTTGTGACTTAGGAGTGTGACCGGAAGTAAGTTTGGAGGTCCGGTGTAGAATTAGGCTTGAATTGACTAAGTTAGTATTTTGGCAAATTTCGGTTGATTGGTGAGATTTTGATCCGAGTGTCGGAATGAAATTATGAGAGTTTTTATAGATTCATTGTGTCATTTGGTATGTGTGTGCAAAATTTCAGGTCATTCAGACATCGTTTGGTCGGGTTTTTGATCGAATATGTATTTTTGAAGTTTTTGGAAACTTAGGCTTAAATTCGATGAATTATGGGTAATTTGATGTTGTTTGAGGTGTTTTGATGATTGGAACAAGTTTGTATGATGTTTTAGGAGGTGTTGATATTTTTGGTTGAGGTCCCGGGGGCCTCGGGGTGAATTCGGATGGCTAACGGAAGGTTTTTGGGACTTTGGAGGCTACAGAAAATTGCAGGTCAGTGTTGTAGAGTTTTGCCCTATGCGATCACAGGAGATGTTTTGTGATCGCATAGAAGGATTTTTGGGGTTGGTCAGTTGTTCAATGCGATCATGGGAGAGTAGTGCGATCTCATAGAGGAAACTCTGGAGTTTGGATTTTTGTTCATTGCGATCATGTGGGTGTGTATGCGATCGCATAGTGTAAAGTGTTTGGTCATTGCGATCGTAGGAATGCTTATGGGATCGCATAGTTTTAAAATCAGAGGTGAAAATTTTGTGCATTGCGATCGCAGGGGGGTATTGCGATCACATAGAATAAAATGCCTGGGAAGAATGTTAAGTTTTGAAAATGGGGCTTCGTTCCCATTTTCCATTTTTGACGATTTGGAGCTCGGTTAAGGCGATATTTCGGGAGATTTTTGGAGAGACAATGGGGTAAGTTCTCTTAACTCAATTTTGGTTATATTGCTCAAATCTATTACTAGTTTGGCATTTAATTCGTGAATTTTGATAGAAAAAGTTAGAAAACCCTCTTGGATAGAATCACAGATTTGAGGGTCGAAATGTCATGGGAATTTGATAATTTTGGTATGGTTAGACTCGTGGGGAGATAAGGAACCCATTGATGTAAAAATTTCTGAATTTCGAGACGTGGGCTTGGGGCTTGGGTTTTCGTTAATTTTGAGAATTATAGAATTTTTGATTGTTTTGATTGGGCTTTGTTCCTGTAACATATTATGATGTATTCTTTCTGATTTTGGATAAATTCGACGCACGTGGAGGCCAATTCGAAAAGCAAAGGCGTCGCAAGCTAAAGAAATAGCCGGTTTGAGGTGAGTAATATTGTTAAATGATTACCTGAGGCTTAGAAACCCCGGATTGCACATCATAGTACTATATTGAGGTGAAGCACACACTGGATGACGAATGCGGGGCCTTTTACTACTGGGGAGTGTGACTTGGTCCATCCCGATTGATGATTTAACTGCATATTTGACTGAGATTGATTTTTTATCACCATGATTTTGGGATAATTGCCATATTTTGGCTTCGTTCCAATTATTTGAACCCTCGGAGATTATTATCACTATTTCCTTATAGTTTTGACTTATATTTAAACTCAGTCTTGTTGATATTTATGGTTTTACAAACTCATCCACTTTTACTCATATTTGAAAGTTAAATGATATTTTGGGCTGAGAACCACTGCTTTCAGGCCTCGAGTGTGATGAGAGGAGGGTTTCAGGCCTCGTGTGTGATGTGAGAAGGCTTTCAGGCCTTATTTTATACGCCACGAGGTGGCTTGATATAACGCTTGGGCTGTAGGAGCTCCTCCGGAGTCTGCACATCCTTAGTGAGCGCCGTTGACATTAAATGGATCGAGCTACACGCTGCAGCGAGATACGGTTCGGGCTGCATGCCGCATCGGTTACTAAATGATATTGTTCTGAGAGTGAATGGACAAATTTTAGACAGTGGTAACAATGGCGCTATAGGACGCATCTTGGTTAGGTAACAATGACCGACCGGGAATAAAACCGTATGGTTAGGTAACAATGACTGACCAGAGCGGACAAATTTTAATACTGAGCCCGAGGGGCAGATTTATACTTGTTATTTTAATACTGAGCTCGAGGGGTAGATTTCTACTTGTTATTTTGATATTGAGCCCGAGGGGCAGATTTCTACTTGTCATTTACTGCCAAATTACCCGTTGTGCTGGTTTAAAAGAGATTTCATCTGATATTTCAATGATTTGCTATTTAAGTGGTTTTACTGCTTCTGTATAGAATGTTTTGTGCCCTTACGTGTTTTCTTGCTTTCAACTATTATTTATATTACCCATTAGGTCGGAGTATTCACATTACTCCCTACACCGTATGTGCAGATTCAAGCATAGCACATTCCATCCCTGAGAGCTGGTCCTTCGAGTCCAGGTGGTGTTTCAGAGACTACGAGGTAGCTGTTGGCGTCCGCAGCCCCCGTGACTCCTTTATCTCATTATTTCTATGTTATTCGAACTGTTGTATCGAATTTCATATTTAGTAGACTTGTGTCAGGATTTCTTAGTTGCTCATGACTTGTGACACACCGGTTAGGACTGTGTTGGGTTAGATTTTCCGCATTTTTATCTATACTTCCGGTATTTGGCATTATCAAACCGTGTTTTACTATGATTGTATTAAATAATTATTTTAAAAGGTTGAAATTGGGTTGACTAGCTGGCCTTGTCTTCACGAGAGGTGCCATCACGACCAGGTTCAGGATTTGTGTCGTGACAAATACTTACCCCCCAGCCTCAAAATTCGCTTGGAATTGTGAAGGGGCCATGTTTGCAAAAACGACCATTTTGCTAACATAGCAATAAAAGGGTTCCTTTGTCCGTTGATTTTTTTTTTTTAGAAAACTTGTTTTGCAAAAAGAGTCCACAAGAGTCAACCCTAACCTTAACCCTCCAAAGGTACAAATGAATACCGTCCAGGAATCATCGCAAACTGTCATAGAAAGGGCTCAGATGCAGGTACGTAAGTGGTGGGGAGATTTAGATGAAGGTGGCCAAGTTTGGGTAAAAGAGAAGTTGGGTCCCTTGGTAGACATCATGCACATCAAGCCGCGAGATGATTTAATTAAGGCTTTGGTAACCTTTTGGGATCCCGTTCACAATGTGTTCTGTTTTGCAGATTTTGAGCTCACTCCCACTCTAGAAGAAATAGCTGGGTATATTAATTCCGGCCAGGAGTTAAGAAAGCAGCAACTCATATTCCCCAAGGCTGCCTTAGTGCACAAGTTCTTCGATATTTTGAAAATTAGCAAACAAATGAGCAGTGACTGCACGAGCAAAGGGAGTTGTTCTTTCTACTTCCTGTATTTTAGGTTTGGACACTCAGCCGAGTTTGAAACACATGAGAACGGGTTGAGTAACAAACAAGACAAAAGCATATGGAAAATTCATCAACAGTTTTCTTTTATCGTGGCATTTCCCGGAATCATGGTATTTCTGAATTCTGAGGGTACAATAGACCTTCGTATGGCTAGAATTGCACAGGTCCTCGTAGACAAAAAAGATCACACACTTGTCTCATTAATGTTAGCGGACATTTATCGGGAATTAACATTGTGCAAATCTGGGGGTCCGTTCTTCGAAGGCTGCAATATTCTTTTTAAGATGTGGATAATCGAACACCTTCGTCGTCATCCTAAGTTCATGAGATATGCTTCAGATGGGAACAATTTCATTATAAAAATATGAGGAAAGGGTGGAAGATTATAAACCACCGGAAGGGTTTGAAGCATGGGTTTCCTATTTGAGAAAATTGAGAGCGGATCAAATTGAATGAACCATAGGATGGCTCCCAATAACAGAAATCATCTACATGACCACTTCAAAGGGTTACTTGATGTGATGGGCGTGAGAAGTATACAACAATATGCACCACAAAGAGTTCTAAGACAACTGGGAAGATATCAGGTGATACCCGAAGAGGTAGACTTAAGCACTCAAGTCATTGAACTACACCCAGAAGCAACGATACCCGAGGCTTTAGTTCAAAGGGACTGGAATTGTTGTCGGTATCTAAAAAGTAATACCCAGGCGCCAGACCCAGCTAAGGGCGAAGTTGATCCCAATTATGCTACTTGGTTCGAAAGGAGTTTTTATGTGTACAATGAGCCGGAGCCCGAGCCCAAACCTGTGAGGCCCACCAAAAGGCCCCATGTTCAAGCTTTTGATGACAAAATTCAGGAAACGTTAGCTTGGGAGGAAAAGGAAAAGGAATATCAGGCCACCATCCATGATCTACAAGAAGAGTTGAAAAATGTCACCTTCAACAATGATTTACACACATAAGAGGCCGAGCATGAGAGGAAAAGATTGGTTTGAGAATATGAAGCTCTCAGGGCCCAGGTTCGACAGCTAAAATAGTAGCCGAGAATTCGGGCCGAAGATGTGTGACTATGAAGATGACCCGCAGAAAGCCGAGTCTGAACTAGCAAAAACACGAGTGAGGTTGGCTAAAAATGCCGAGAGGCGTGCATTTTTCATTCAACAGATGCAAGAAAGATATGAAAGAGGGGTCATAGGTTGGGAAAAGGCGATTTCCAACCTCGAAGGTGAAATAGCTAAACAAGCAAAAAAATTTAAGGCCGAGAGAGAACATTGTTACGCCTTAATGGCGTGATTGGAAGTGGACTTACAGCACTTGCAAGAGCAAAATCATGCTACCACCTAGGTCTTAGAGGCTAGATCCTGTCAGATTGGTCGTTTGTTGCAAGAGAAGGGCATCATAAGAGAGAGGGTTTGAAGGATTGCTGACTACATCACCATGCAATGAAGTGCTTGTGAGGACATGACAAGATCCATGTTTTTTGCAACTGTGATGATCTATGTTCATCAGATAATGGAAGAATTCTATCGGCTTCAAGATGACATAGCAAGTAGGCCCGCTGCAAGACCGGTTAGTGTTCCTAGGGTAAGGTTGGAGGCACTGATGTTTTCTTGATTGTATTTTCTTCCTTTTTCGAGTGAGTATTTTCATGTTTCGAGTATGTTTTCAATTCATAGAAAGGGCATGTACTGAGTCTTAGAGTCCTAGAAAAGTATGTTTCCAGTCTTTTGTAATTTAGTAAAATCATATTAATGAAAATTTGAAAAAAAACCCACAAAAATTGTTATTTTATTTTTCGCATTTACTTCTTGAACTAAGTTATGATCTGATTCGCACGGCGTTGTGATATGTAGGCAATCCTCATCGGATTCAGTCATATTTTTTTAAATAACTTAAATAAAAGAGGGAAAAAACCATAAGAAAAAACAAAAACAAAGAAAAGTGAAGCAAAAAAAATAGAAAAAAGGAGAGAAAGGAAAGAGAAGAGAGGAAAAGAAGGAATGACAGATGAGGCAAGAAGAGAAAATTGGGGAAAGTAAGAAAAACCAAGATGAAACATGCAACCATTGCGAAACATGTAGAAACACGTTTAACTGTATTGGTGCATCACACCCCAATGTGCGATTACCTATGTGTTATTTGTTTCAAACTAACAAATTGGTTGTCTATTGTTAAGTCCAGGTTCTATAGTAAAGTGGTTGGTTTTGTGGTAGTATGTCTGCGCATCCATACTTCACGAGGTAGAAAGGTATCGTTGAAATGTCTTAATAAATCACTCTGCCAACAGTTCCTATCATGGATGAGGGTCCGATCTCGGGCATCCCGACTTCAGAATCGGCGGCTGCCGAGGAAAACAGGTTACTGCGTCTCCGCATGATGGCAACTGTGCAAACGAAAGGGAGCCACCAAGTCCAATCCCCAGATTTCCCTAGCTTTTCTCTAGGGTAGGTGGAACCTCCAATGTGCCAATCAGTCACCCCAATACCCCATTCGAATATCCTACCATCTCGACCTATTTTTTTGGAACACCTTCTGAGGTTTAACCCTAGGTGTTAGCTTCAAGAGCGACTTCAAATATTTTAACCTCTCCGCCATGCTCAGCTACTACACAACCTACGTTTCCCAGGCCCAGCTTTGACCCATCATCCTTCACCTTCCAAACATCATCTTTCCCATTAGAACCAACACAACCTCCCACCCGCACTTACTCTCAACCACCCCGGTATGAGTTCACTGTAGGGGGAATGAAAGGGCCACCAAAACTCATGAGCAAGACGAGATTGCGAGAAAGATGAGGAGTATGGAACAGAGTCTTAAAAGCATACAAGGTTTGAGTGGACAGAAAAGTGTATCGTATGCCAAATTATGTATGTTCCCTCATGTGCATCTACCAGTGGGATTCAAAACCCCAAAATTTGAGAAATACGATGGGCACGGGGATCCCATTGCTCATCTCAAGAGATATTGCAAGCAGCTACGAGGAGCCAGTGGAAAGGAAGAACTCCTCATGGCCTACTTTGGAGAAAGTTTGGTTGGCATCGCATTTGAATCGTACATGGACCAAGGTATATCCTGCTGGCACATCTGAGATGATCTTGCTAGTTATTTCGTCAAGAAGTTCCAGTACAACATTGATATTGCTCCATATAGGAACTCATTGACAAACTTGAAGAAGAAATCATCGGAAAGCTTCCGATAGTACGCAGTTAAATGGCGTGAGCAGACCTCCAGGGTAAAACCCCCGATGGATGAGATTGAAATGGTCACAGTTTTCCTCCAAGCCCAGGAAGCTGACTACTTCCAAAATATGATGTCTGCATTGGGTAAACCATTCGCTGAAGCCATCAAGATTGGCGAAACGGTTGAAAACGAGTCGAATTCTAAGCCAATCCTCTATCAGATTGACCCCCCAAGCCATTCAGGGTGGATCTGGAGGAGTAGCGAAGGGCAAGAAAAAAGGAAAAAGTGTCCATGGAAGCGGCGGGTGCAAGAAAACTCTGTACCCCAAGATCCTTTTTCTCAGAAAGAACCCTGCAACACTATTTCCCTTACCAAGATCTGGCCTATGCTCCTCAGCCATACACGGTCATGAATGCTCAACCTTATGTCCAGCAACAGCAACAAGCCAACCAGAACCAAGCTCCATTTCTTAGAAACCAGCCTCCTTACCAAACCCACTACAACCCCCGGCCTCCACAAAATAATTTCCACCCTCGGAGCAACCCAAGAGGCCAAATTTCACTACCATCGGTGAATCCTACTCCAGTTAGTTCCCAAAGCTTGTTCAAATGGGTCTGCTATAGCCTGTTCATCAAACCAGGCAAAATCCGGCATCACCCACTTACAGAGATGGTGCCCGATACTCTATCACTCGGGGGAAGAAGGCCATGACACGGACGATTGTTGGACTTTGAAGAGAGCTATGGAGAACTTGATAGAACAAAGGAAGATAGTGCTAAGGGATGAAGATATTCCCAATGTGCCTAACAAACCACTGCAGGCCCACAATAATGGGCTGGTAATCAGAATGATTTGTGAAAATAAGGAATTTGACCCAGCGTTGAAGTCCATCATTGCCATCACTGACACAGAAAAGAAACCAAAAACTCCTCCGAAGAAAGACAAAGGGGAGAAAAAGAACAAAACCACCCCTCCAAAGTCGGAGAAGAAAATTGAAGTTGAAACTGGGGCAATTCATCCCAAAGTTGTTATTCTCTATGTCCCTCGAGGCTGCAAAGAAAAGTAGATGACATTGAGTCCTCCCGGGAGATTCGAGCTGAACAAGGCAACCTAAATGTATGTGCCCAAGGGAGCTTACATGATGCGGGGGCCAATTAATCCACCAAGGCTGAGTGAGCCCGTGGTTATTGGTCGCACTCCACAAAAGCCCATGAAAGATCCTACCGTTGTGCCTTATAATTACAAAAAATCGGCGGTGACCTATAAAGGCAAAGAAATCTCAGGAGAAGTTCAAGAAAATAACCCGGCTGAAAAGTATTTCAATTTGGAAGAGGTGAACAACGCCACTAGAAAGTGCTTCCTATCTAAGAAGCTCGTGAGTGCTGAAGAAGCGGAAGCCTTCTTTCAAAAGATGAAAATGGGGGATTATGAGGTGATTGACCAAATTTGAAAATCTCTCGAATCAATCTCCTTGTTATCCCTGTTGATGAACTCCACCGAACATCAAAGGGTATTGATCAAGACCCTTAAAGAAGCATATGTGCATGCTAAAACCACTGTACAACAGTTGGAGAGAATGGCAGAAGCATATGTGCATGGTAATCAGAATGCTAAAACCACTGTACAGCAAAAATGACTTGCCCCCAGAAGGGCCCTGCACCTGACAGTCAAATGCGAAGGGTACTACGTGAAAAGGGTTATGTTGGATGGAGGCTCTGGGGTAGATATTTGCCTACTCTCAACTCTACAGTGTATGGAAATCGGTACCGAAAGAATTCGACCCAACAATGTCTATGTACGCACTTTCGATGGTATCAAAAGGGACACGATTGGAGAGATTAATCTGATTCTGACCATCGGCCCAGTAGACTTTGAAGTAACCTTCCAGGTTCTGGACATGGACACATCCTACAATTTTCTTTTTGGCAGGCCGTAGATTCAAGCAGTAGGAGATGTACCCTCTACCATTCACCAAATGGTGAAGTTCGAGCACGAGGATCAAGAGATTGTGGTCCATGAGGAAGACGAGCAATCAATTTATCAGGATTCGTCAGTCCCGTGTCTTGAAGCAAGAAAGAGAAGCGAGCACATAGTCTATTAAGCCTTTGAGATTGTGGTCGCAGACGAGTGCGAAGAGGGAAAACCTTTCCCCCAACTCTTCCTTTCCAATGCATCAATCATAGTGGCCAAAGAAATGATCATGCATCGCTACAAACCTGGGAAAGGGCTTGGAAAATCATTACAAGGAATAGCTGAACCTATCACCCTAACTTCCAGTCAAAAGATCTTTGGGGTAAGCTTCCGACCCACTCCAGCTAATGTAAAATGTGTAAATGATAGAAAGAATGATGGTTGAGTCTTGCCTCAGCCGGTGCCTCATCTGTACAAAACATTTATCAAACATAAATACCATGAGGAAGAAGACGATGACGCCTTTACGGCCGAAGAAATTGAAGAGATCTGTGGGGCAATGAGGAAGATATTGTATGAAACCCACATGGTCCAGCCAGGGAAATCTCAAGCACCACTGAGGTGCTATACATAGGACTTGAGGCCGAACTGCAAAACTGGAAGGCTATGCCATTATCTATCAGGTGGGAGTCCCGGTAGACTTGTCCTGCCATCTTTTCTTCATCATGAATTATTCGAGTGTGTAACTCGAATGTTTTCTTTAGTTTCATGTCTTTTAATTTCCAATGTAAACACTGTTATCTTCCAAATTCAATGAAATGAAATCAATATTTCATCGTCCATCTTTCTTTATTTTCTGATTTTATTATTTTTATTTTTATTTTTATTTCAGTTCTAATAATGCGGCTTTAAATAATATGACATGCTTTCAGACTTCATGCCCAAATCCAAACACACTGTCCAACTGTGAAATAATGAACCAAGAACCGGAATACGACGAAGAAGAGGCTTTTAGGGAAATAAATCAAGAATTGGAACAATTTGAGAATAAACCTAAGCTAAACTTAGACGACACTAAGCCGGTTAATTTGGGTAGTGCTGAAGAAATCAGGGAAACCAAGATAAGCATTCACACAGATGAAAAAACCCAGGATGCATTAATCTAACTCTTGTTTGAGTTCAAAGATGTGTTTGCTTGGTCATATGATGACATGTCAGGACTGAGTGTCGATTTGGTGGTTCATAAGTTGACAACTTACACCGATTACCCCCTATCTAGAAAAAGCAAAGGAAAATTAATGTTAGTGACAAGATCAAAGAAGAAGTCACGAAACAGTTGAAAGAAGGGGTGATCCGAGTGGTTCGGTACACCACATGGTTAGCCAATGTAGTCCTTGTGCCGAACAAGGATGGTAAGATCCGAGTATGTGTGGATTACAGAGATCTAAACAAAGACAGTCCCAAAGATAACTTCCCTCTACCAAACATCCACATCCTTGTTGATAACTGCACCAAACATGAGATGTAGTCCTTCGTGGATACGCAGGATATCACCATGTGTTGATGGATGAAGAAGATGCGAGAAGACAACTTTTACCACACCTTGGGGTACATACTATTACATTGTCATGCCATTTTGTTTGAAGAATGTTGGGAAAACTTACATGAGGGTCATGACCACCATTTTCCATGATATGATACACCAAGAAATAGAGGTTTATGTGGATGATGTAATCATCAAGTCCAAAACCCAGGATTACCACGTTCGAGACCTGAGAAATTTGTTTGAGCGATTGCGCAAATATGATTTGAAGCTAAACCCAGCCAAATGTGCATTTGGAGTCCCATTGGGCAAACTTTTGGACTTAATAGTCAGCCGGAGAGGTATTGAGTTAGATCCAACAAAGATAAAATCTATCAGGGACCTGCCTCCTTCGAGAACCAAGAAAGATATGATGAGCTTTTTGGGCAGATTAAACTATATCAGTCGATTCATTTCTCAGCTAACATCCACGTATGAACCCATATTCAAATTACTGAAGAAATACGCGACAATCAAGTGGACAGATGAATGTCAAGAAGCTTTTGATAAGATCAAAGAGTATATGTCCAATCCACCGGTCTTGGTTCCACCTGAACCAGGGAGGCCTCTGTTCTTGTACCTAATAGTCTTGGAAAACTCTTTTGGTTGTGTCCTCGGGCAACATGATGTAATCGGAAAGAAAGAGCAGGTAACCTACAATTTGAGCAAGAAGTTTACCAGCTATGAAGCTAAGTATACTCTGTTGGAAAGAACATGTTGTGCCTTAACTTGGGTCGCTCAGAAGATGAGACATTATCTGCAAGCCTACACCATTTACCTCATAACCATGTTGGATCCTTTGAAATAAATATTCCAGAAACTAATGCCCATGGGGAGATTAGCAAAATGGCATATTCTGCTCACTGAATTTGACATAGTCAATGTCACTCGCAAGGCAATGAAAGCCTAGGCATTAACAGATTATTTGGCTGAAAAATCGGTTGATGATGAATACCAACCTTTGAACACTTACTTATCGGATGAAGAGATAAATTCGGTCGAGGCAGTATCCGAGGATACTACTGCATGGAAGATGTTCTTTGATGATGCAGTAAACACCAGAGGTGTGGGAATTGGGGATGTCCTGATCTCACCTACTAGACAGCATTACCCAGCCACAGCCTGGCTTTGGTTTTTCTGCACAAACAACACTGCCGAGTATGAAGCCTGCATTATGGGTATAAATATGGCAATCGACCAGGATGTCGAAGAGTTGTTGATCATGGGTGACTCGGAGCTAATTATCCGGCAAGCTTAGGGAGAATGGGAAACCCAAGATGTCAAACTCATCCCTTAAAAATAGCATGTGGAAGAACTTGGCAAGCGATTCAAGTCAATAGAGTTTAGATATATCCCACGTTGTCATAACGAATTGGCCGACGCACTTGCTACGTTGGCCTCAATGATATCGTACCCAGGAAATGCTCACATAGATCCCTTAGAAATCCAAATCCGGGAAAGGCATGGTTATTGTAATGTATTCTAAGCGGAACAAAATACCCAGCCATGGTACCATGACATCAAAATATTTCTAAAAACGCAAGAATAACCCGAGCAAGCCAGTGGGGATCAAAAGAGGACCATCAGATGGCACGCGAGTGGTTTCTTTTTGAGTGGTGATGTCCAATATAAAAGAACTCCAGACCTCAATTTGTTAAGATTTGTTGACGCAGAAGAGGCTGGAAGAATCATGCATGAAGTGCACGCAGGAGTATGCAGACCCCACATGAACGGGTATCTTTTAGCAAAGAAGATCCTTCGAGCGGGCTACTACTGGTTTACCATGGAAAAGGACTGTTTCAGCTTTGTCAGGAAGTGTCATCAATGTCAAGTGCACGGTGATTTTATTCATGCACCACCCATAGAACTGCATCCCATTTCGGTGCTTTGGCCATTTGTTGCTTGGAGCATGGACGTCATTGGGCCAATCGAGCCGAAAGCCTCAAATGGGCACAGATTCATAATGGTTGCCATTGACTACTTCACAAAATGGGTTGAATCCATCACTCTTAAATCTGTCACCAAGAAAGCGGTGTAGATTTCATGCACTCCAATCTTATCTGCCATTTTGGTATTCCTGCAACTATCATCACAGATAATGCTGCAAACCTGAATAGTCGTTTTATGGATGAAATATGCGAACAATTCAAAATAATGCATAGGAACTCTACTCCTTATCAGCCTAAAGCCAATGGTGTCGTTGAAGCAGAAAACAAGAACATCAAGAAGATTTTGAGAAAGATGATTTAGAGCTCCAAGCAGTGGTATGAAAATTTGCCTTTTGCATTATTGGGATATCGCACTACGGTGCGCATATCAGTTAGAGCAACCCCTTACCTCTTGGTCTATGGCACTGAAGCCATAATACCCGCGGAAGTTGAGATCCCCTCTCTCCAGATCATTATCGAAGCTGAAATTGAAGATAGTGAGTGGGTCAAGACCTGTCTAGAGCAGTTGACATTGATAGATGAAAATTGGATGACTGTGGTCTACCACGGGCAGTTGTACCAACAAAGAATGGCCCGTACCTATAATAAGAAAGTATGGCCCAGGAATTTCGAAGTGGGGCAACTCGTGTTAAGGCGCATTCTTCCCCATCACCAGGAGGTAAAAGGAAAGTTCGCTCCTAATTGGAAAGGCCCGTATATCATCAGAAAGATACTGCCAAGAGGAGCATCGTACTTGGGAGATGTCGAAGGAAATAATCCCGAAGTAACTGTGAATGTGGATGCAGTAAAAAGATACTATGTTTAGGCATTCCGCAGCGATGGTATTATCCGATTGGGATGATGAAGGCTTTCATTCTTGCTATCCCAAACACACCAATCCTTTGCTAACCCTTTGAGCCGGTTACCTTTCTTTCATTACCCACTTTGGAACTCAAAGGTGTTTGTAAATAACAATAACAATAATAAATGAAATAAAACAAAAACAACAAAACAAAATGTTTCCCTGAATGATGTTCGAATTGATTCCGAAAGGATACATAGGCAGCCTCTCTTTAGGGTTCAGTCACACCAAAACAAAAATCCAAAGTTTCCCAAAAAGTGACACTGGGGCAGATGATATAACGACTCGACGGTGATCTCACCCGAACAGTTCCAAAGTTGTAAGTCGATCCAATTCTTTACCCAAACCTTGTTCAAGTCCTTTCGATCAATCGGCAAAAGGTTTCAAAATTAGAGAATACAGTTGTTTGGATCTGATACAATCAGGATGAGAGACATTAAATGAGAGATTCTTATTTGTGAAAACCTACGGGCACCGTAAGGTGATGATGAGTAGAGAAATTGAAAATGAGAGAGCCTGGTTAGTGAAAACTCGTAAAGAGAACTATCAGGCAACGGTGAGAATAGAAATGAGAGAGGTCGATTGGCGAAAACCCACAAAGGGCGCCGTCGGTCGAAAAGAAAACATCTGTCACCACCATCAGAGCCCTGGAATGGTTTTCGGTTTGGAAGTACGGGTCACAATGATGTTTGTGAGAAGTTGGGATAGTTGTGCTGATCGGGAATCCAGTCCAATAAGCATTTCATGTCTATTGAAGTCTACATGCACCCAGATAAGTCCTTCCTACCTCCCTGAAAGGGACACTTCTCTTTGAATTCACTCCCTTACCTTTTGTTTAATTTTCCTTGAATTCTTTTCGGTTTAACTTTATTCCTAAGCTAATGCAAATAAAAGGTGGAAAGATTAGTTTTACAGGGTTCTGCTTAATAAAAGCCAAGTCCACATAAAAGTACCTAGCCTCAGTGGGTGCACCAAGTCGATCTCGACTAGACATGATGACTAATGCTTTGAAATCAAAGTTTATTGAAAATGAAAAGAAATTCAAAGTCAAATCCCCTAGAGGCAGAATAAAGTGAAAGGGCCAAAGCCTATAAGTCGTCCTAAGAAATTTTGAAAAGTTGAGCTTCTCGATTTTCGGATAGAGATCAATCGTCAGAAAAACAAGCAAGCAGCAGAGGTGCTCAACAAAGGTTTGGGCCGAGATCGAGTGACTGAGGCAATCAAGGTCACAAAACCAACCACCGTTTCAAACTAACAATTGTTCTTTGTTTGAAATTGAAATAGGTATAGCCCAAGGCAACTGTGCAATAGCAGGTGGAGCCAAAAGAAAAGCTGCGGAAAGGCTAGAAACAGCTTTGCAGTAACAATCAACCCAAAAGGGAAGTTTTCTTCCAAAATTCTTTCCTCTATTTTATTGAAATAAAATGAAATGAAAAAGGAAAATGTGCAAAAAAATAGAAAATCCAAACAAAAATTATAGTTTAGAATCCCCAATATCATTTTTTTTACGCCTTTTGCCAATATTAGAGCTCCAATCACTGAGTCGAGCTTTTTAGACATAGGGCCTCCATTCCCTAGTCACCTTTAACCAACATTAGGGCTCCAATACCTGAGTTGAGTTTTTAGAAATAGGTCCTTCATTCCCTAGTCGCCTTTTGCCAACATTATGGCTCTAATCCCTAAGTTGAGATTTTTTTTTAGACATAAGGCCTCCATTCCCTAGTCGCCATTTACCAACATTAGGGATCCAATCCCTAAGTTGAGTTTTTCGATATAGGGCCTACATTCCCTAGTCACATTTTGCCAACATTAGGGCTCCAATCTCTAAGTTGAGATTTTTTAGACATAGGGCCTCCATTCCCTAGTCGCCTTTTACCAACATTAGGGCTCCAATCCCTGAGTTGTGTTTTTAGACATACGGCCTCCATACCCTAGTCGTCTTTTACCAATATTAGGGCTCCAATCCCTAAGTTGAGCTTTTTAGACATAGGCCTTCACTCCCTAGTCACCTTTTACCAACATTAGGGCTCTAATCCCTGAGTTGAGTTTTTAGAGATAGGGCCTCTATTCCCTAGTCGCCTTTTGCCAATATTAGGGCTCCAATCCCTGAGTTGAGCTTTTTAGACATAGGGCCTCCATTCCCTAGTCGCCTTTTACTAACATTAGGGCTCCAATCCCTGAGTTGAGTTTTTAGACATAAGGCCTCCATTCCATAGTCGCCTTTTGCCAATATTAGGGCTCCAATCCCTGAGTTGAGCTTTTTAGACATAGGGCCTCCATTCCCTAGTCGCCTTTTACTAACATTAGGGCTCCAATCCCTGAGTTGAGTTTTTAGACATAAGGCCTCCATTCCATAGTCGCCTTTTGCCAATATTAGGGCTCCAATCCCTGAGTTGAGCTTTTTAGACATAGGGCCTCCATTCCCTAGTCGCCTTTTACTAACATTAGGGCTCCAATCCCTGAGTTGAGTTTTTAGACATAAGGCCTCCATTCCATAGTCGCCTTTTGCCAATATTAGGGCTCCAATCCCTGAGTTGAGCTTTTTAGACATAGGGCCTCCATTCCCTAGTCGCCTTTTACTAACATTAGGGCTCCAATCCCTGAGTTGAGTTTTTAGACATAAGGCCTCCATTCCATAGTCGCCTTTTGCCAATATTAGGGCTCCAATCCCTGAGTTGAGCTTTTTAGACATAGGGCCTCCATTCCCTAGTCGCCTTTTACTAACATTAGGGCTCCAATCCCTGAGTTGAGTTTTTAGACATAAGGCCTCCATTCCATAGTCGCCTTTTGCCAATATTAGGGCTCCAATCCCTGAGTTGAGCTTTTTAGACATAGGGCCTCCATTCCCTAGTCGCCTTTTACTAACATTAGGGCTCCAATCCCTGAGTTGAGTTTTTAGACATAAGGCCTCCATTCCATAGTCGCCTTTTGCCAATATTAGGGCTCCAATCCCTGAGTTGAGCTTTTTAGACATAGGGCCTCCATTCCCTAGTCGCCTTTTACTAACATTAGGGCTCCAATCCCTGAGTTGAGTTTTTAGACATAAGGCCTCCATTCCCTAGTCGCCTTTTGCCAATATTAGGGCTCCAATCCCTGAGTTGAGATTATTAGACATAACGCCTCCATTCCCTAGTCACCTTTCACCAATATTAGGGCTCCAATTCCTGAGTTGAGTTTTTAGACATAGGGCCTTCATTCCCTAGTCGCCTTTCACCAACATTAGGGCTCCAATCCCTGAGTTGAGTTTTTAGATGTAGGGCTCCATTCCCTAAAACTTTACTACTAAAGAATAAATCCTGATTTTATTGCTTTCAAGAAAAATGGCTTAGTCTTTTATTGCAAATAATTCACGAAATTTTCTTAGTGAAAACTGGGGCAGAAAAATTTTGTTTGTTTGTTTGTTTTGGGTGTCTGAGCAGGTTTGACCTCGCGGCACAGGATTCGAGAAGAACTAAAGAATGAGTCTCAATCCAAAATAAATAAAAGAAGAAAAATGACAAAAAGAAATAAATTCAAAATGTTGAAGCGGAGAAGGTACGGACTACTCATAATTTGATTGAAGTCAGAAGCTTCGCATGTCCCGCCTTGATCTAAAGCTGAAGAAAGAACTAGCACCTACAGCTGACGAGCATCAAGATTCGGATCGAAGTCCACAGCAAGAACCAGTTAAGATTCAAGATCAAGCTTTGAGAGATTTATAGATAGGAATCTTGTAACTCATAGTTGATAGGCGTAGCTAGATTGGCTTTTTATTTTTCATTTTTGGTGTAATAAGGAGCTCAGCAAGCAGAAATAGCAGCAACAACAGTGAAAGCACAGCTTTCTCGGTAGTCCCAGCTACCAAAACTTTAAGAACTACACTGTCCCGATTCCTTTATAGCCAAGGATATGTAGGCAACCTTTGAGGCAGGGTTCGGTCAGGCTCTTGTCAAAAAATCTTCTCAGGGAGTTCCAAACGGGCAAAAATCCCTCATAATTGCTTATTTTATCTTTTTCCGAAAACCCTTCGTGTCTCTGAGCAAAGAGGGGCAGCTGTGAGCACGTGATTTTTTCCCCACATGGATTACTCCTACAGAATTCTAATAATTAGGTTTCTTCCTTTAATTATTTGCTATTTTTGGGATTTTGTAGGATTTTTATTCAATTATTTGCAATTCTATGCATGTTTAAGTTTATTTAAATTATGAAAATATCAAAAATATCATGTATTGTATTTAGGATTTATTTTTATATTTTTAGGATTAATTTATTAATTATTTGCTTGATTAAAAATGAAAATCACAAAAATGGCCAATTTCTACATTTTTTCCTTTTTATTGATTTTTCTTTTTTATTTTAGAATTAAGTAGCATTTATAATTTTATATTTAATTAATTAGTTTAAATCTCACATTCTAGGTAATTTAGGATTTTTAAATATTAGAATTTTTAATTAATAAAATAAAGAAAAAAAAGAAGAAGAATTTTGAAGATAAAAGAAAAGGAAATGAAAGGGATCAGATTTTGCGCCAATCCTCTGAAATTCCCCAGCCCAAATCATTTATCCACCCCTAACCCGTCCAAATAACCACGTCCAAAAACTGATTTACCTGGCCCACCCGAGATGCCCCCTAAACGACCCCGTTTTACCCAAAATTGATCTCAGTCGTTGGATCTTATCAATCCAACGGCCCGAAACTGGTTGGTACTTTACAATATCACTGTCCGAAGATCTGACCCCCCCATCAAACCCCTCTCACATCATCTCTCATTTTCCCTGAGACCAAACCCTAGTCCCCCTTATATTCCCTCATTGCCTCCGCCACAAACCGTCCGCCGGCGGCGATGCTCCAATCACCCCTATCTTCACACCCCAGAATCCTTTAATTACGAATAATTCAAGTGATTTAAAAGCGGTAAAAAGATAATTGCACATAGGTCCTAAAAATTAGTAGTTGAACAATTAAGCCGAGTAATAATCACTAAGAGACCGTGCTAGAACCACTGAATCTGGGGGTGCCTAACACCTTTCCTCATGTTAACAGAATTTCTTATCAAGAATTTCTGGTTTGCATACTTTAAAAAATAAAACTTCATCGATTTGGGATTTTAAATAAACCGGTGACTTCAGACACCGTAACTTATTCCAAGTGGCGACTCTGATAAATTAAATTAATCTCATTCCGAATAATATCACTTTTAATTGGAAAAACTCCCCTTATACTACCTTCGGCGGGGTGTGTGTAAAAAAGGAGGTGTGACATACATATTTCTAGGTTGCAAGTTTGAACTTTTATTTTTGTTTTGCAATTTTTTTTTTTTTGGTTTTACTTGTTAATTTGAGAAACATGGCATCCTGGAATTATGAGAGTTTTGATGTTCGTAATTCTACTATTGATATTCCTTGTCTGAATTGTGGGGGAAACCACCTGGGGAAAAATAGTCAAAATATTCCTGAGAGTGAGTTATGTGCACCAACTCAATATTATGTGTGGAACGTATGTGATATATTTATGGTAGTCAAGATGGTTACTTTCATGGTTGTGCTTTTATTTCTATCTCCCCCCAACCCCTTACTTTGATGGTTCTTCCTTTTCTTGTGAAGTTAACAGGTACAAAGAAACCAGGGATGATGACCTGAAAGATATCAAGGATATGCTAAGGTTCCTTGTAGAACAAAATAATGTGAAACAACTACACATACAAAGGCAAGATGTTACTATTCACAACCTAGAGGCATAAATGAGTCATTTAGTTGAAGCATTTAATTCCCAACATGTTAATACTATGAATAGTAGGCAGCACCAATGTGCATTAGAGATAGAAATTGAGGTACCACTAGAGGGGTCCATAGTAGAATACCAAAAATCAATCAAACGAGAATTTAAGGATGACGATGTTGTAGAAGAGATACTAAAGTCAATCAAGGATATTAAGGATACATATTTAGTTGACTCTAGCGTCATTGGTGTTGAGGATGTTGACAATCCCAAAGTTCATGTAGTTGAGCACGTTGTGTTATGCCCCAAAACTGAGAGACATGACCGGCGATCGACCGGGTAACTCCATTCAAGCGGACCTGGGTGCCTTTCCCTATCCCACATGTTACCCTGTGTTTTCACTACTCATTATTCAGATGAAATAACCATTTATAATTTAAACACCTTCTTACGAGATACACATAACACACGTGGTTACTTAGCATGGTTTACAAGTTACACTGCCCAAATACATAGATACATGCTTACATAAGTTTGTAACCCATATTTCCTTTCTACGGAGCCTCTAGGGATACAAAAGAGTGTTACAATACTTGCCGGTAACAAGGCTCCGGCTATACCTTGCACAAATACCAAAAATAAGACTTCAGAGAGAAAAGCAGCATGAGCCACGCAGGGCCCCGAGAGAAAAGGGGCTCACTAATTCAGATAACGGGAAGTGAAGGAGTGCTACTGTCGGTGGACTGGAGTACCTGATATAGAACCACCTACAATCATAACACGAATGTAGCAGCCCCGACAAAAAAGACGTCAGTACATTTGAATTTTACTGGTATGTATGAACAAACTTTATCCCAAGTAAAATCAAACAATACACAAGTAACAAACAGTAATAGAGTCAACGATAAAATGCGTATGAAAGGAATAACCAAAGCCAAACTAGTTTCACAACCTCTTCTTTTCCCCTTTCAGCATTATTTCATCATATCAATGATTTCACAACTTTCACATATTTTCATTTCAATAGTGATTTCGATCACTATTCCACCCTTATTACCTCGGGCACTCTTATTACCTCGGTCACCCTTATCACCACAACCCACACCTTATAACTTCGTGTTGTGGTGCGTAACCCGATCCCACCGGACAATCACATTTCACACAACAACAATAATGCACAGCTCAAACACATGGCTTCAGGCCATCCAAGATAACATTTCACAACAACAATAACAATTTTACAATGAGTTTTCATCAACCTCATTACTATTTCCATCATATCCAACAGGCCGTTTACAAGGCATACATGATATTACCACAGTTGTTTCAGTTATGCCAATTACAACTTCTTTTCATCATTTATTACACAGCCCATACCACATAAATACATTCACGTACACACTTAGTTTGGTTCCATTTATTCACACCATCATATCGGAATGTATAATCAACAATGTTCAAGGCATATAAATCACAAGAATTTATGAAATAGGCCATCTTGCCTTAACACCCGTGAAACAACCAAAATTCAGAAATAGTTTACGTAAATAACACGTATCAATTACTCGTACACCAAACAGAGTGACTTTACAAAGGTTAAAGTTTGCCATACATACGTGGAGTCAAATTTCCCTTTTTACTTCTACTTCAGCTCACCAACAGCCTAGTACTGACAATCTAGTTCACAAGTTAACACATTTATCTTAGAATTGAAGTTCACAAACTCAACCCGAACTTACTTAGGTTATTAACCCCTCTTTTGCAAATCTTTACTTCTACCCAATTCATCTTACTAGATTTTAGGTTTTAAAGGACATGCATGTGTATTTCAACTTATATTTCAAGAATCAATGCATGAGAATCCCTTTTTTTTAAATCTAAAAACTAATGAAAAGGGTTGGGGGTTTTACCTGCAAGAACGGATATGAAGACAATTACTTGGAATTTCCCGGCCCAGGTGACTTGAAGAATCAAATTGATAAAGGTAAGACTTTCTCTCTCAATAATACTCTCTCTTCCCTCTCTCTAGTTTGTTCAAAAAATATGTTGAAATGAGGGTTTGGGGTGTTTTATTGAAGAATGGGTCGGGTTTAAAAGCTAGAAAAATTAGAGCCCCGAGTCAGGTTTGCGGTCGCACTTTGCGATCGCAAAGCGGAAATGCGGTCTGCAGAATGGACTGAAAAGTGTTCCAAACTCTAAACATTTCTGTTTGGGTTTGCGGCAGAAATGCGGTCCGCATATTAGTTATGCGGTCGCATAATGGACTGTATTTTGACCTTAATTTTACTAACACACTGACTCACTTTGCGATATAAATGCGATCTGCATACTTGATTTGCGACCGCATTCTAGTCTGCATAATAGCACTTTTCTGGAAAACTCTGATTCTTGATTTTTAAATGCTAGATCAACACACCTCATCCAAAATATCGGAATTGCACACCTCATCTAAAGGACAAAAAGTGCAAAATACTTTCTTGTTTCCTTGGGCTAGTTAGATTCGTTCCACCACACCATGAACATAATCATAAGCTTGAATCAAAACTTAGGGTTCAATTCATAAGCTCGAGGTGGAGACAAAAAGTGATTCGCATAGTGACGCGATGTTAAATCAAGCGCTTGTTGGGAGGCATCCCGACTTTATTGCTTTCTTTTACTCTTTTATTTCTTTAATTGTATTAGGTTTGTAGTGTAGATTTATTATTTTCTAGGAGCATGGAAAGCAAACCTATTGGAAGGATGTAACAACAAACTAGATGATTGGAATTAAGTGTGAGGTACCCGCACGAAGGACCAAGCCTGGGAGAAGTCTGAGTACCTCATGAGCTGATAGCCCTTCGGCCTTTGGCTTATGAGGGAGTTTCTTTTACCCTCCTATAGTTATGATGTGCATTGGGGAAAATGCACAATTTTAAGTGTGGGGTGAGGAGATTGTCCGGATGACTTTCAATGCTACATTAGTTGTGTTAGATTAATTGAATAATATATTTTTTTACAATATTAGACTTTTCCCAATGATGGATCTATTAGACAATTTTCTTGAGGGATTTAAATCTAAAGAAAAAAAGACAAAAAGATTTTCTTTTCTTAGGTAGTGAAGCAATTACCCCTTGGTTATTCTTTGTGTCGCGGTTCTTTTCTAAGGGTTTTCTTTGAACTGGGTGTAGTTAGTTTTCTTAGGAACATGAGCCAGTGTGAGATGAGTTAAATTGAAACAATATCTTTTGACTTTGTTATGCCTTGAGAATAGTGAGTACATTAGTTGTGACGCTTAGCCTCATTTTTTGACTCTTGTATAAGTACCTTAAAATTGTATAAGCTTAACTTTTTTGACTAGAGTATCTTGATAAATCCAATATGGAGTGATTCATGGTAAGGTTTTGTATTATTTTATGCATTGCATTTTATGTCTAGAACTTGCCCCGTGTGTTTACAAATCGAAATACTAGTTTGTACAGTCTTAGAAGTGATATAGACGTTTCTTTGTTGAGCTAGATATGTATATTTTACCTGCCTAATTATTATGTATCGTAGTAAATCCCTTTGAGCCGGTAATCCTATTTATTTAGCAATTACAAGCCTTACCCAATTATTCAAATTAACCATCTATTTGAAACTGTTCACCTCTCATGAGCACTTGAATTGATATGAACATTGTAAAAATTAATGTGTAAGTTGGTTGTTTGGCTTTGTAGTAGAACTAATAAAATAAGAACAAAGGTGCACTTATTTGAAAGAGCACGATCCACTTGAATTGAAAAAGAAAAGAAAATCAAAAAATAGTTGTATTGTGTGCAGATATTTATTGACAAGTAGTAACTCTTGATGTAATTATGCTTAAAGAAGTATGGGGTAATATATATTGATGTGAATGTGGAGTTTTGGTTTGGCATAAGCATGGTCTTGAATGTTAAAGTTAATGTATTAAAGAGCTTAGGGAGGTGTAGTCATTTTTATATCCACATGTATCCTACCCGTCCGCATCCTACATTATAACTGAATAAAGTCCTACTTGATCCTAGACTGAATGAGCATGATTAGGAGAGTAGTATACTATGGGAAAGCCTATGATGCATCTTTTGTGGCATATGAATATTATTTCTGAGAGTGAATGAATCCTTTCTATCTTGAGTTCCTAACTTTTCTTTAATTTTATTGTGTGGAAGTACTCTCATTTGTTGCGTGAGGACATTTGATTCATGAAGGAAAGGTAATCCTTGAAATCTATGTTAGACTGGGTGGGTGAGTTGTGAATAATGCATGGTACTTGTTAGTCAAATCTTGAGATGAAGATGTTACGCTTTTGTGCTTAGTTTATTTTAAATATTCTTGGTGTGATGAGTTAGGAGAATTGATTAAAAAGGTCGTGTCTATATAAAGTGTAGTTTGATTTCTCAAGGACGGGCAATGGCTTAAGTTTGAGGTGTTGATGATAGGATATAATTACGTATTTTAGTCGATTATTACATTCAAATTCACTGCGCTTCGGTTGAGTTTGGGCTATAATCGCTAGTGTTTTGCACTAAATATGTGATTTATGCATTGTGGGAGTGATTCCGACTATGCAGATTGCATGAAATAAATTCAAGTGATTTGGAGCTTTGAAGCTTGAGTAAAAGCCTAAGGAATTCAGTTGGGATCATGTTCGGGATCAATGGATGATAGTTAAGAACTAACGAAGAATCGGGTTGGCATATTGCGTACTGACTAGTAAAATGCACATAAGCTTTTACTAAAAACTCTATTTGAACTCCACAATATATGGTTGGAAAGCTAATTCAAAGTGCTACAACTTTCATGCTTTATGTATTTCCAAATACCAAACAGAACATGGTGAAAAATGTGCAATAAGTGTGCTGCCGCGCTCTGACCACGGATGTGAGGCAGAAACTAGCCAAAATCCTCAGCCAAAACTGTGATTGAATTCGCGGCCATGGACGTCCTGACCTGGAAAAGTGTCCTTTTTTGCATAGGAGAAGGTATAATTATTTGGGGCCGACCCTACTTGGTATATATATAGGGAAAAATGGTATTTTGAGCACCTTTGACATACTTTTAACATAATTTAAACCTAAGGAGGCTAAGGAGACTGAGGATACGACCTAAAGAGGCAAGAATACACGAGGAGCAAAGAGGAAGAATCAACTATGAGTTTTTCCTTTCTACCTCTAGTTTTCTATTGTTGGTTATGAATTTTAGTGTTGTATTTTCACATCATTTTGTGAATAGCTAATTTATTATCTAGGGTTTTGATGGAATCTCTTGGAGGATGAATTCTTGTTATGTTTTAATAGAAATTAGCCTTTGAATTCATCTATTTGTTAAACTACCTGTCTATTTCAGTTGATGGAATGGTCATCTATTGACTCTACTAATTTATTATATGTCGCTTGATAAAAGATGCTTATTTAGGTAGTTGTTGAACAACGTCATTCCTAACGTATCTGACAAATCAATACAGTGGGTTTAAAGGTAGGTTTAGAAATAATAAAAACTTGACTTGGTATAGTGAGTGATTAGATGAAGCCAACTAGCTTAGTTCGAGAGAATATGTCTAATAAATTGTTGTAGTTGCTCGAGAGAGAATTACGACACCTAAAGTACTCACGATTAGTAGAGAATACATTGGCGAAATTGTAGGAAATGTAGTGGGAAGGATTCCAACAATTGGTGAAATCATAACTCTAGACCTCCTTAATTTAGCCTCCAACCCTTTGTCTCGCTAGTTGATAATTTTACCTCTTTGTAGTATTTGATAGTTAATTAGTTAGAAATATAAATCTCAATATTTATAATTTAAGAATTGTTCAAACTTGACTTCTTAGTGATATTAAACACCTATAGCTAAACCTTAATTCTCAATGGGATTTGACTCTGGACATTTAGACCGCATTATATTTGCAGCGACCGCTTATCCTCTTTAGGAATTGTGATGACCCGACCCGTCGTCTCATGTGTTCCTGCTCCGTTTTCCCATTTATTGCTTCTTAATATCTCATTATCGGTGTGTGGTGTGTGAGAGTTGATTTGGATTGGTTTTGATAAGAAATGAGGCACTTAGTCTCTTTAAGGAAGGCTTAAGTTGGAAAAGTCAATCGGACGTTGACTTATGAGTTAGAGGGCTCGGATGTGATTTCGGGTGATTCGGTTCGCTTCAGAAGGTGATTTGTGACTTAGGAGCGTGATCGGAATTGATTTTGGAGGCCTGGTGTAGAATTAGGCTTGAATTGGCGAAGTTAGTATTTTGGCGAATTCCGGTTGATGGGTGAGATTTTGATCCGAGAGTTGCAATAGCTTCGTTGGGTGCTTTTGGATGTGTGTGCAAATTTTCAAGTTATTCAGACATTGTTTGGTCGGGTTTTTTATCGAATGCGCATTTCGGAAGTTTTAAAGAAACTTTGGCTTGAATCCGATGTGAATTGATGATTTTACTGTTGTTTGATGTGTTTTGAGGATTGGAACAAGTTGAATAATGTTTTAGAAGGTTTTGGTGCTTTTGGTTGAGGTCCAGGGGCCCTCGGAGTGATTTCGGGTGGCTATCGGAAGGGTTTTGGAGTTAGTTGCAGGTCAAATTTGCTGGTATCTGTTGGTTTCGCACCTGCGGTTATTGGACCGCAGGTGCAGTTTCGCTAAAGCGATTTGAGAAGTGCAGAAGAGGAAGTCTTGCCCTTGCCAGATTCGCAGGAGCGGAAAGAGTACCGCATAAGCGGTCCCGCAGAAGCGACCTGGGCCTCGTAGAAGCGGAAATAGGAATCCTAGTCAGGTTCCGCAGAAGCGGAATAATGGACCGCATAGGCGGTCCCGCTGAAATGAAGCGGGGACCACAGAAGCGGTAGGTGCCTTAAGTGAAATTCCGCAAAAGCGGGCATAGACCGCATATGCGGAAGTCGCAGAAGCGGTGATTTATGCGCAGAAGCGAAATGCCTGGCAGTTAAGTGGAATTTATCTTCTTCGCGAATTTTTAAGAGAACACAACATTTCCACTTCGGACTAAGAGGGTTTTGAGGCGATTTTGAAGAGGGTTTCGAGGGCTTTAATCAGGTATGGATTCTTGGACTTAGAATACGATTTTATGGTGAAAAATATGGATTTAGACTGAATAATTAAGGAATCAAAGGTCAAAAATGGTGATTTAGGGCTTGAACTTAAGGGAGTTCAAAATAGGGATTTGACGGGTCAAATGGACTCCAATTCTTGTAAATTTGATATGTATGCGAGACGAGGAATCCGGTGATATGAATTTTGTAATTTTTTGCGAAGCAGTCCCGGGGCTCGGGTTTTGCTAGTTTTGAGATTTTTTCTATTTCTCGATTGTTTTCGATTGGGTATTGTTCTCGTAGCATATTGTGATGTATTCGCTCTGATTTTGGTTAGATACGACGTGTATGGAGGCCGATTTGAGGGGCAAAGGCATTGTGAGCTAGAGATTTCACCGGTTCGAGGTGAGTAATACTTGTAAATGATATCCTGAGGGTTTGAAACCCCGAATTTTTACATCATAGTGCTGTATTGAGGTGACTTTCACGCCAGATACGAGCGTGGGGTAGAGCACCGTTGGGGATTGAGACTTGGTCCGTCCCGGTTGTTGATTTTTACCGTGTATTTGACTGAACTACTTGTTATCATCATAATTTGGACTGATTGCCCTGTTTTGGGCTTCGTGCCGATTATTTGAATCCTTTAGGGATTATTATCACTGTTTCCATGATACTTAGCATGTTAAATGATTTCGTTCCTGAGTTAAACACTGTTTTGAAAAGTCCAGACATACTTCTAAGGTTTTAAAACTTAAACTATATATTTTTAACTATCGGAATTGAGAACTATTATTTGAATATTGCCCTAGTGGCTTATGTGCATTTTTGGACTGAGCATGGATCGGGCTGCGCACCACAGCAGTGTTATATGTGCATTTTCTGGATTGATGATGGATCGGGCTACGCGCCGTAGTGGTGTGATATTGATATTGCGCTTGGGATGTAGGAGCCCCTCCGGACTCTGAACCCCCACACTGAGCGCGGGTACCCAAACAGATCGGGTTGTGCGCCGCAGCGGTCATGTGCATTGCATTGCATTCATGCATTGGTTCCTGTTTGTACTACGTGTCATGACATTAAGCACTCTCATTTCATTGTCATCCATACTACTTCGTGCATTGTTTACCAGATACCCTGGTGTTATTTGTTGGTGGAGTGCTGTGCCCGAGGGGCTGACTTATGTGTTGACTTGCACTATCTAATAACGCATTCATATGCTTGACTGTTGGAAAAGGATATTTTCAAAAGAGGTTTTTAAGTGAACTAGAGCTTTCTAAAGGATTTTCACGGTGTTACTGTTTTCTCAAAGGGTTGCACTGCCCTATATAGCATGAGGGAGTGCTTTACGTGTTTTCTTACCGCTCAGTTATTATTTACTGTTATTACTCATTGAGTAGGAGTACTCACTTTACTCCCTACACCTCGCGTGCAGTTGCAGGTATTGATCACCCGGAAGCGGGTTAATAGCTGATTGAAGGTATTACTACTGTAGTGGGCAAGGTGACTGCCAGCGTTCGCGGCACCGGACATCATCTTTTGATTCCAGATTTTATTTTGTATATTATTATTGACAAAGTAGTTGTGTTCAGTCCTCTTTAGATGCTGTGACTTGTGATACCCCGGTCGGGTTGTGTTGGGTTGTAATTAACGGTTTTAATGCCATTAAGTTGTAGTCTGTATTCATTATGTTTAATAATTTGGAAAGGGGCGTCGTTGTTTTGTTGGCTGGCCTTGTCTTCACGAGAGGCGCCATCACCACCGGGTTTGGAGATTGGGTCGTGACAAGTTGGTATCAGAGCCTAGGTTACTAGGTCTCGCGAGTCATGAGTAGGTTTAGTAGAGTCTCGCGGATCGGTACGGAGACGTCTGTATTTATCCTCGAGAGGCTACAGAACCTTTAGGAAAATTTCCCATTCTTGGAACTCTTATCGTGGGTACTTGATTCAGCTTGGAATATAACTCTTGAAATTCCTTCTACATGTCTGTATGCATACATGAGCGCTCAGTACTGTATGTGCCTTGATGGCTTATTATTCCCCGATCAAGGGGCGAGATGTGATCTCCATGAGTTTGATGTTGGGCCGGTTTGGAGGACTTGAGGCCGGATCTTTGCCTATGGCTTGAGTATCGAGGTGCTGATTGTGTGAGCAAATGTTTTGAACTTATATGTTCGGTATTGTCCCTATTAGCCAGAATGGCAGTTTGGTATTCATGTGATGAGTATGTTAGTACTGCGAGATGTATCTATATGACTTGGTAGTGACGAAGAAGTCTGGTGGATAGTAGTTGAAATGTTAAGTGTTCTTTTCCTATTGTGATTTGTTGTGTAGCCCCGAGTTATGGGTGCGTCGAGAATATTTTTGTATCTACTATTGGAAAGTAAAGTGCAATACTTGTGGCGGTATGAGTTCAGACTCAGGAAGACTAAATTGGCGGTATTATGTGTATAACGGTGGGAGGTGTACTGAAATACCAAATTAAGGCGAAGCATGTGGGTTATCTCCTGTGGAGTATTCTCAAGTGGTATGATCCTTATGTGTATGTTAGAAGATCTTATGTGTAATTGAAGGGTATGTGCTGAAATTTTAAAAATTTGGGTCGCATAAGAGAGTGGACTCAACTGGTGTGGAAATGGATGCGAGAAGTGTAGAGGATTACAGTACTAGATGATGTGTTTTCACAAACTTGTAGATGATTGAGTTTAATCTCATTGTGGCATCATTAGAGTAAATGTGTTATGAATTGTTAAGGGTGTCTTGATGTATGGCTTCGAGCCAAGTTGGGGAGGTTGCTGTTGATTAGCTGACTGCATGGTTATGCGCTATGTTGTATCCGTTTCGAGGTATGCTGGCGGATCAGTCCTAGTTGCAGAAAATGAGCCAAGGATGGCACGAGCGAAGCAAAAATTTTGATAAAGGTTATATGGTGCTTCGTAGAGGTGAGGAAATAATAGGATGTCTTGAGATGTCGTTGACAAAAAATGCTCAGTGTATAGAGAAGGAAGATGGTTGTTTGTATTGGTATGAGATAATTGTTCTGCGGTGTCAGGGTGCTAATAAGGCACGAGTGGTTCTGTTCGTTAAGTCAGGTAATTTACAGTTGTGTAAGAGTGAATGACTCTCGAGAATGGTTTTATTGTGTTCAAGAATTTACATATAATAATCAGGTGTCTTAAGGTGGTGTATGTGGCTAGAGACTGTGTTTCCATTAGAAAAGGATCAAGACTTGTGATATTTTATGTTAATTATGGAATTCTATGTATCAGTATCCAGGAAATAATGGGTAACTAATTCAGATTCGCAGGAAGTTCTTCAAGTAAAGTATTCTGGAATGTGGTAGTTTTGGGCATGGTTGAGAGAGTATTCAGTGGCCTATGAGTCTTAGACAGTGTGGTCTTATGTTCGAATCTCCTGTGGTGAGCTTGGATTGAGGCATTGTGATGCTACAGCGAGGGAGAGATATCAAGTTGATGATGAATCAGAAGGGAAATTAGATAGATGGAATAGTTTGATAGTAGACCGAATCAGTATGGTAAGAATATGGTTGATTCTTCGTATTTGTTTTAGGTAATGAGCTTTTACAAGTATCGTGCAGCAAAGCTCTTGAGTTCCGACAGCTTGCTTAGCTTTGTTTGGATAAGAGGATTCAATCCTGGCAGATTAGCTTGTGCGAATGGAATTGGGAGAGAGTTCTTGTTGGGTTTTACCATGGTTTGGAGATGGATATATTTTCTATGGGTATGTGAAGCATGGAATGAGTAATGATTTCCCTTCTGGATGTGATTGATGGAGAGTTCTTGACTAGTAGAGTACGTAGATGTTTGTGGTTAGGAAGGGAGATGGAGTTCTCATGTTATACTAGTGTGTTATGGTATAGGCGATATGTTGTGGAGGATTGGGATTAGTGTGTGTAACGTTACAGTTCAGTTCATAATGGAAAGTCATTAAATTCTTAAGCAGCACGAGCACTTCTAAGTGATTAAAGAATCGATCTTCAGATGATTAGGGTGAATGATCCTCATATTACTAAGGAAAATGGTATTGCCAATCATAGTGATTTGATGAGGGTATATGCTGAAGAAAAACGGCAATGTGATTAAGTTGATGGCACTTCGGTAGTGTTGCGGCACTTTCTTGCTAGATCGACTGTTGATATCTGAGTTGTTTGATGGAATAGGGGAATCTTAGAATATCTTTCGTGGAATGATTGGGTACTCTAGGTGTAATATGTATTCATACTGCAGAATTTGGGATCAGGTGCAGTGATTCGTGTGCTATATGGAGTTAGAGACTGGGTGTTCTCAGGTTCAGACTATGTACCGGTTGTGGATCGTGTGTATTGGTATCGTTAGAGGCTATTGTGATTTGGGAGCTCGAGTGGATCTTTCTTTGTTTGATATATTAGATTTTGGATATGATGTTGGGGTCTAGACTGATTGTCTCAGTGTTGGATTATTCTAGACTATTGAGCTATGGGTTATGTCGGAAAATGCCCTAGGTTGTACGGCGGAGTGCGTCGGATTATATTCTAGAAGAGTGGTCGTATTCCAAAGACCAGTGGACGGCTGGGAAGGATTTCTTTTCTTAATTGGGCCTTCGTGGCGGATGTCAGTGTAGAGGTTTCTACCATTGATTTAGTTCAGGTATTGAGGGGCTTTTCGGATGCGTTTCTTGTGGCCGGACGAGATTGTGGACTACGGTAATTATTTGGTGTTGGGCATCGTATCGTATGGCTCCGACAGGAGTTATAGTAGTGGAAGGAGCAGTTTCAGGCTTCTTGATATTGAGTTCGTTGTCAGGCCGAGGTGGCTATATATTTAGCTTAGAGTTAGCTTGGTTGGCCCGAGTTGTATTGTTGAGGGATAGGTTGATTCGATCGTTCTTGAACTTGTTAGTGATCTGGGGATATCTACGAGCTGCTTTTTTTGTGCTGTGAGACATTATGATTAGTTGGATGTGGGCACATGTGGTGCGGTTCTATTGAGTATTCATAGATAAAGTCTAGCGGGAAGAGTAATTGAGTGTTGCTCGGTAAATGGAGTATTGGTTATTATATATCAAGTTGCGTGTCGTATGTTATTTGTTCCACCGTGGGTGTAAAGAATTACTTTGGTTTCAGACATCAAAATTTGTGCGTGGCTGTTGATTTTTAGCATAGCGACTTGAGGTGCTTCGTGTGTAACAATATTTGGATAGGATCGCGCATTGCAGCGAGGCTACGAGGAGTTATGACCTTTTGGGGTAGCTTCAGGTGTTCTACTTCTATCATGTGAGACGGGGTCTCAGCCGTGTGTTGTGATAGTACTGATGAGCTTGAGGTATAGCTCTTTCGTTTGAGTCATTTGTCATGAATTGAGTATGTTCAGACCGTTTCTTATTAGTGCGTGTATTATGCAAGTTGTGGCTTAGGCCTGTATTGAGGTGTCATACCACCAGAGTGGTGTGTTGGATTCGAGGTGGTCATTGGAGTCATTAATGAATGCGAACATATTTTTTTCCAGCTGGTTAGAAGGATAATATCGAGGTTTGGCCCGGAAATCTATTGTGGAATTAGACAACAAGGAAATGGCTTTATGTATGGGTAATATGAGGGATGGTTACGGTTTATCGCATGTTTTATTTATCATTAGCAGTATATGGAAGTGTTGGGAATAAGACTTTAGCTAGTAAGAGGTTTTCTATCGGTTTTTGGTTGTTGTGGGTAGCTACTGTGAATAGAAGTTATCGTTTCGAGTGTGTGGATTATGTGGTATATCATATGGTTCCACATGAGGTTGCATGTATGGTTTATTACAGTTGGTTCAAGTTTATTCTGAATATTGATGTGAGGTTCTGATTTTGTGTATGATTTCGGAAGGTGCAATGTGGTTATATGGTTTATGGTCTAGATGGACTGTGAAATTTCAGCTGTGTTGTATTATCGGGCCTATGTGAGAAAGGGTGATGTGGGATCACCCTGGGTATATGCTTGGCAAGGTCATTCAGCTATTGGTTGGCTTCTAGTACAACTCTGGGTACGCTCGAGGACGAGCGATTGTTTAAGTTGGGGAGGATATGACGACCCAACCCGTCGTCTCATGTGTTACTGCTCCGTTTTTCCCGTTTATTGCTTCTTAATATCTCATTATCGGTATGTGGTGTATGAGAGTTGATTTGGATTGGTTTTGATGAGAAATGAGACGCTTAGGGGTCGTTCGGTAGGAGGTATTAGAAAAAATGATGCAAGCATTAGCTCTATGCACTACTAATACCTTGTTTGGTAAATTTTTTTCAACTTGTGTATAACTAATACAAGTATTAGTTATACCTCATACATGGCATTATCCTATGCATAAGTAATGCATAGAAAACCATGGCATTAGTAATACCAATGCTTTAATGCAAGCATTAGCATGGTTAAAGACAAAATTATCCTTAAAATCCCTTAAAGCTAGAAATTATGGAGGACATTTTTGTAAGCAACTATTTTTCTTAAAATTATGCAATGCATTATAATTTTAATACACCACACCAAACAATAGATAAGAAATAATATTTGCATAACTAATGCTTGCATTACTAACACATGCATTACTAATGCACTTGCATTACTAACACATGCATTACTAATGCATGCATTACTAATACACATTATTCTGCACTATTCTTATACACCCTACCAAAGGACCCCTTAGTCTTTTTAAGGAGCACTTAAGTTGGAAAAGTCAACCGGACGTTGACTTATGAGTTAGAGGGCTCGGATGGATTTTCGGTGATTCAGTTCGCTTCGGGAGATGATTTGTGACTTAGGAGTGCGATCGTAATTGATTTTGTAGGCCCGGTGTAGAAATAGGGTTGAATTGGCGAAGCTAGTATTTTGGCGAATTCCGATTGATGGGTGAGATTTTGATCCGAGGGTCGAAATGGAATTCCGAGAGTTGTTGTAGCTTCGTTGGGTGATTTTGGATATTTGTGGAAATTTCCAAGTCATTAGGACATCGTTTGGTCCGGTTTTTGATCGAATGCGCATTTCGGATGTTTTGAAGAAACTTCGGCTTGAATCCGATGTGAATTGATGATTTTAGTGTTGTTTGATGTGTTTTGAGGATTGGAACAAGTTTGAATAATGTTTTAGAAGGTGTTGGTGCTTTTGGTTGAGGTCCCGGGGGCCTCGAGGTGATTTCTGGTGGCTATCGGATGGGTTTTGGAGTTAATTGCAGGTCAAATTTGCTGGTATCTGTTGGTTTCGCACCTGCGGTTATTAGACCGCAGGTGCGGTTTCGCTGAAGTGGTTTGAGGAGCGCAGAATTGAAAGTCTTGGCCCTTGCCAGATTCCGCAGGAGCAAAAAGAGTAACGCATAAGCGGTCCCGCAGAAGCGAGCTGGGCCTCGCAGAAGCGAAAATAGGAATCCTAGTTAGGTTCCGCAGAAGCGGAATAATAGACCGCATAGGCGGTCCCGCTAAAGCTAAGCGGGGACCATAAAAGTGGTAGGTGCCTTAAGTGAAAGTCCGCAAAAGCGGGGATGGACCGCATATGCGGAAGTCGCAGAAGTGGTGATTTATGCGTAGAAGCGAAATGCCTGGTAGTTAAGTGGAATTTATCTTCTTCGCGAATTTTTGAGAGAACACAACATTTCCACTTCGGACTAAGAGGGCTTTGAGGGGATTTTGAAGAGGGTTTCAAGGGCTTTAATCAGGTATGGAATCTTGGACTTAGAATACGATTTTATGGTGTAAAAACATGGATTTAGACTGAATAATTAAGGAATCAAAGGTCAAAAATGGTGATTTAGGGCTTGAACTTAAGGGATTTCAAAATAGGGATTTGAGGGGTCAAATGGACTCCGATTCTTGTAAATATTATATGTATGGACTCGTGGAGAGACGAGGAATCCGGTGATGTAAATTTTGTAATTTTTCGGGAAGTGGGCCCGGGGCTCGGATTTTGCTAGTTTCGAGATTTTTGCTATTTCTTGATTGTTTTCGATTGGGTATTGTTCCCGTAGCATATTTTGATGTATTCGCTCTGATTTTGGTTAGATACGACACGCATGGAGGCCAATTTGAGGGGCAAAGGCGTTGCGAGCTAGAGATTTCACCGGTTCGAGGTGAGTAATATTTGAAAATGATATCCTGAGGGTTTGAAACCCCAGATTTGCACATCATAGTGCTGTATTGAGGTGACTTGCACACCGGATATGAGCGTGGATTAAAGACCATTGGGGATTGCTACTTGGTCCATCCCGGTTGTTTATTTTTACCGCGTATTTGACTGAACTACTTGTTATCATCTTAATTTGGACTGATTGCCATGTTTTGGGCTTCATGCCGATTATTTGAATCCTTTAGGGGTTATTATCACTATTTCAGTGATACTTAGCATGTTAAATGATTTTGGTCCTGAGTTAAACACTATTTGGAAATGTCCAGACATACTTCTAAGGTTTTAAAACTTGAACTATATATTTTTAACGTTAGGAACTGAGAACTGTTATTTAAATATTGCCCTAGTGGCTTATGTGCATTTTTGGACTGAGCATGGATCGGGCTGCGCACCGCAGCAGTGTTAAATGTGCATTATCTGGACTGAGGATGGATCGGGCTGCGCGTCGTAGCGGTGTGATATTGATATTGCGCTTGGGCTGTAGGAACCCATTCGGAGTCTGAACCCCCACAGTGAGCGCGGGTACCCAAACGGATCAGGCTGTGCGCCGCAGCGGTCATGTGCATTGCATTGTATTCATGCATTGGTTCCTGTTTGTACTACGTGTCATGACATTCAACACTCTCATTTCATTGCAATCCATGCTACTTCGTGCATTGCTTACCAGATACCCTGGTGTTATTTGTTGGTGGAGTGATGTGCCCGAGGGGCTGACTTATGTGTTGACTTGCACTATCTAATAACGCATTCATATTCTTGAATGTTGGAATCGAATATTTTCAAAAGAGGTTTTTAACTGAACTAGAGCTTTCTAAAGGATTTTCACGGTTTTACTGTTTTCTCAAAGGGTTGCACTACCCTATATAGCACGAGGGAGTGATTTACGTGTTTTCTTACCGCTTAGTTATTATTTACTCTTATTACTCATTGAGTTGGAGTACTCACTTTACTCCCTGCACCTGGCGTGCACTTGCAGGTATTGATCAACCAGAAGCGGGTTAATAGCTGATTGAAGGTATTACTACTGTAGTGGGCAAGGTGACCGCCAGCGTTCGCAGCACCGGACTTCATCTTTTGATTCCATATTTTATTCTATATATTATTATTGACCCAGTAGTTGTGTTCAGTCCTCTTTGGATGCTCGTGACTTGTGACACCCCGGTCGGGTTGTGTTGGGTTGTAATTAACGGCTTTAATGCCATTAAGTTGTACTCTCTATTCATTATGTTTAATAATTTGGAAAGGGGCGTCATTATTTTGTTGGCTAGCCTTGTCTTCATGAGAGGCGCCATTACGACCGGGTTTGGAGATTTGGTCGTGACAGGACTAGAGTTCGACGTGATCAAATTTAGACGTCGTTGCCGAGGAACTAACGGTGTAACTGTAGGTGTACATTTTGCTAGGTTGCAAGTTTGAACTTTTATTTTTCTTTTGTTGTATTTAATTTTTTTTATTATTATTTTACTTGTTAATTTGAGAAACATAGCATCCTGGAATTATGGGAGTTTTGATGTTGGTAATTCTACTATTGGTATTCCTTGTGTGAATTGCGGCAGAAACTACCTGGGAAAAATAGTAAAAATATTCCCGAGAGTGAGTTATGTGCACCAACTCAATCTTATGTGTGGAATGTTTGTGATATATATAGTGGCCAAGATGGTCACTTTCATGGTTGTGCTTTTATTTCTTATCTTTTCCCAACCCTTTATTTTGATGGTTCTTCTTTTTCTTGTGAAGTTAATAGGAACAAAGAACCCAGGGATGATGAACTGAAAGGTATCAAGCATATGCTATGGTGAATTGTAGACTAAAAATAATGAGAAACAACTGCACATACAAAAGCAAGATGCTACTATTCGCAACCTGCAGGTACAAATTAGTCAACTAGTTGAAGCATTTAATGCCCAACATGTTAATACTATGAATAGTATGCAAGAGCAATGCGCATTAGAGACAGAAATTGAGGTACCACCAGAGGGGTCCATAGTAGAACACCAACAATTAATCAAACGAGAACTAATGGATGAAGATGTTGTGGAAGAGATACTAGAGTCAATCAAGGATATTGAGGATACATATTTAGTTGTCTCTAGTGTCATTGGTATTGAGGATGTTGACAATCCCAAGGTTCATGTAGTTGAGCACATTGGTTCACACTCCAAGATTTTTTCCATATTGTGTTTGGATGATAATATAGAAATAGAGTCATCTAAAAAAATTAAAGAATCAAGGAATGAGGAACAAGGTGCATATATTCTGCAATTTTTCTTGCCAGAAAATCGAAATTACACACCTCATCAAAAGGCCAAGAAGTGCAGAATAATACATTATTTCCTTGGGCCAGTTAGATTCGTTCCACCATCCCATGATCATAATCATAAGCTTGAATCAAAACTTGGGGTTTAATTCATAAGCTCGAGGAGGAGGAGGAAAGTGATTCGTATCGTGCCACGATGTTAAATTAAGCGCTTGTCGGGAGGTAGCCCATCTTTGTTGCTTTCTTTTATTTTTTTTATTTATTTAACTATATTATTCTTGTAGTGTCGATTTATGATTTTATAGGAGCATGGACAGCAATTCTATTGGAAGGATACAACAACAAACAAGATGGTTAGAACTAAGTGTGAGGTACCCACACGAAGGATTAAGCCTGAGAGAAGACTGAGTACCCCATGAGCTGCTAGTGCTTCGGCCTTTGGCCTACTAGGAAGTTTCTTTTATCCTATTAAAGTTATGATGTGCATTGGGTACAATGAACAATTTTAAGTGTGGGGTGAGGAGATTGCCTAGGTGAATTCTATGTTACTTTAGTTGTGTTAGTATAATTGAATAATATATTTATTTTAAAATATTAGACTTTTTCATGATGATGGATATATTAGATAATTTTCTTGAGGGATTTAAGTCTAAATAAAAAAATATAAAAATATTTTCTTGTGTTAGGTAGTGTAGCCATTACCCCTTGATTTTTCTTTGTTGCGCGGTTCTTTTTCAAAGGTTTTGTTTGAACCGGGTGTAGTTAGTTTTTTTTAAGGAACATGAGCCAGTGTGAGATGAATTGAATTGAAACAATATCTCTTGACTTTGTTATGCCTTGAGAATAGCGAGTACATTGGTAGTGACTGTTAGACTCATTTTTTCACTCTTCTATAAGTACCTTAAAATTGTATAAGCTTAACTTTGCTTAACTGCTTTGACTAGAGTGTTATGATGAATCTAATCTTGAGTGATTTATGTGCCATGGTGTCTAAGGTTTTGTGTCATTCTGTGCATTGCATTTGATGTCTAGAACTTGTCATGTATGTTTGCGAATCAAAATAATAGTTTTGTTCGGTCTTGGAAGTGATATTGACGTTTTTTTGTTGAGCCAGATATGTATATTTTACCCGCCTTATGTTATATATCGTAGTTAACCCCTCTGAGCCTATAATCATATTTGTTTGGCAACCACAGTACAAGACTTACCGAATTGTTTGACTTAACCATCGATTTGAACATGTTCACCTCTCATGAGATCTTGAATTATTATGAACGTCATAAAAGTTAAAGTGTGGGGCTGTTGGTTTGGCTGTTTAGTGGAACTAATAAAATAAAGAGAAGGGTGCACTGATTTGAAAGAGCAATGCCACTTGAATTGAAAAAGAAAAGAAAAGAAAAAGAATAGTTGTATTGTGTGCAGATATTCATTCACAAGTGGTAATTCTTGATGTAATTGTGCTTAAAGAAGCATGAGGTAATATACATTGATGTGAATGTGGAGTTTTTGTTTGACATAAGCATGGGCTTGAATGTTAATGTATATGCATTAAAGTGCTTAGGGATGTATAGTCACTCTTCTATCCAAATTTAACTTATCCGTCCCGCAACCTACGTTACAATCGAATAAAGTCCTACTTGATCCTAGACTGAATGAGCTCTATTAGTAGAGTAGTATACTACGGGAAATCCTATGGTGCATCATTTGTGGCATATGAATATAATTTCTGAGAGTGAATGAATTATTTCTATTTTGAGTTACTAAGTGTTCTTGAATATTATTGTATGGAACGACTCTCTTTTGTTGTGTGAGGGCACTTGATTCATGAAGGAAAGGTAATCCTTGACATCTATATTAGAGTAAGTGAGTGAGTTGTGAATAATGTGTGGTACTTGTTAGTCAAATCTTGATGTGAAGATGTTATGCTTTTGTGCTTAGTTTATTTTAAATATTCTTGGTGTGATGAGTTAGGAAAATTATTTAAAAAGGTCGTGTCTATATAAAGTGTAGTTTGATTGTTCGATGACAAGCAATGGTTTAAGTGTGGAGTGTTGATGATAGGCTATAATTGCGTATTTTAGTCGATTATTACATTCCAATTCACTGCAATTCAGTTGAGTTTGAACTTTAAGCGCTAGTGTTTTGTACTAATTATGTGTTTTATGCCTTTTTGGATTGATTCTGAGTTATATAGATATTATGGAATAAATTCAAGTGATTTGGATCTTTGAAGTCTGAGTAAAAGCCCAAGTAATTAAGCTGGGATCATATTCTGGGATTAACGGATGATAGTTAAGAACGAATGAAGAATCGAGTAGACATATTGCACACTGTCTAGTAAAATGTACATAACTTTTTGCTAAGAACTTCATTCTATCTCCATAATATGTGGTTGGGAAGCTAAGTGAAAGGTCTACAACTTTCATGTTTAACGTGTTTCTAAATTCCGAAAAAACCAGGGTGCAAATTGCATGGCAAGTGCGTATCCGCACACTGGCCACGATTGTGAGGTAAAAACTGGCCAAAATCTACGGCCCAATCCGCGGTTGAATCCGTGGACGCAGACGTCCTGGCCTGGAAAATTGTCTTTTTTTACGTAGGAGAAGGTATAATTATTTGGGTTCGACCCTACTTTGTATATATATATGGAAAAATGATTTTTCAAGAACCTTTAACATGCTTTTGATATAATTTAGACCTAAGGAGTACAAGGAGATCGGCTATTTGACCTAAGGAGGCAAGAATACACGAGGAGCAAGGAGGAAGATTCAACCACGAGTTTTTCCTTTCTTCCTCTTGTTTTCTATTGTTGGTTATGAATTTTAGCATTGTATTTTCACATACTTTTATGAATAGCTAATTTATTATCTAGAGTTTTGATGAAAACTCTTGGAGGATGAATTCTTGTTATGTTTTAATACAATTTAGCCTTTGAATTTATCTATTTGTTCAATTACGTGTTTATTTTAGTTGATTAAATGACCATCGATTTACTGTGCCTATTTATTATGTGTTGCATAAGAAATGATACATATTTAGGTGGTTGTTGAACAACGTCACTCCTAACGTATGTGAGAAATAAATATAAAGGGTTTAAAGATAGGTTTACAAATAACAAAGCGTTGACATGGTCCTAGTGAGCAGTTAGATGAAGCCAACTAGCGTAGTTCGAGAGAATATGTCTAGTAAATTATTGTAGTTGCTTGAGAGAATTACGGCACCTAAAGTGTTCGCGATCAGTAGAGAATATATGGGCAAAATTTTAAGGATCATAGTGGGAAGGATTCCGACAATAGGAGAAATCATAACTCTAGACCTTCTTAATTTAGTCTCTACCCATTTATCTTGTTAGTTGATTATTTTACTGCTTTGTAGTATTTGCTAGTTAATTAGTTAGAAATATAAATCTCAATCTTTATAATTTAGGAATTGTTCAAACTTGTATTCTTAATTATATTAAACAACTATGGCTAAGATTTACTTCTCTTTGGGATTCGATTCCGGACTTTTAGACCGGATTATATTTGCAGCCACCGCTTATCCTTTTTTGGACTAGAGTTGGGCGTGGTCACTTATGTTTAACAAAAAAGGGTACATTTAAATTTGTAACGTGGTTTATAGACACGTGTATTAATTTGATCTAAAAATATAAAATAAATAAGAACTGAAGAAATTGATTAAAAATAACTTGAAGAAAATACAAGCCTGACTGTGGACTGAGCTTCTTCGAAAACAGTAGTAAGACCAATATGAAGAACAAAAGAAAGGATCTTGTTTTATAGAATAAGAGCTATTTTTGCCTTTTTTGCATACAAATGTTTCATGTCCTACAATGGATACATATTCTTCTATTCATAGCTCAATTCACGGAGACAAGATTTCAAATCAAGCTCTTCTTTAATATGAATAAAATCTGTCTGGATAGATGCATAACGGTTGGACTTAATGCAAAGATTATTTGTAAAGGCGGCTCATTGAATGTTGTCTTTTCCAATTGATACCTTCCTTTCGAATCTTTGCCTACGGTTTCAACGCCTTTAGAACGTATTCATCACCTGTCACATATTTGTAACCAGTGCCAGCTATTTTTCTGACTTATATCTTACCTGTCTTTACTTCCACATTTCAACTCGTCGAGCATCATATGTCGTTCATCAATGTTACCCCATAGAGATAGTCCCCCTACTATTCGGTGACAAAACTTTGTATTATCAAAAAAAAAAATAATAGTCCCCCTACTATTCGGTGACAACTTTATATTATCGAAAAATAGATAAATCCCTTTTCTTGGCAGAAATGTTCCTAAACGGTTTCTGACACTTGAAAAAATGCATGTCTCCGTGCATTTAATGATCGAACACGTGTTATCCCGTGATTCGAAAAATATTTTTGCTATTTTGTAAGGTAATAATGACCATGAATTTTAACGCCTATAAACTTCTTCAATACTCGTCATTTTTACCTTTCACCTTTGAAAGCTCTTCTTCTTCGAATTCCTTAGAACTTTTTTGCAAAGCCCTTTTCTCAGTAAAATTTTTTTACTCAGTTATTCTACCACCATGTCTTCTACTAGTTCTGTCCCCGAAAACTCGGGCCTTCACATGGGTGGTGCCTTTCTAAGAAGGAAAAAAACTATGAAAACTGATGTCAGTCCTTCTACAACCAACACAATCATACATTCTCAACTAAAGTCTAAAACGCATATTCAAGTACAAAAAAAACCTATTAACCCCAAAAATAACAGAAACTGGCCTATCAGTAAATATCCTTCTTCTATTTGCCCTGCTAATATAGCTGTTGTGAAGGAAGATTGTGACTAAAAAAACATTGAGATTTTAGCCCCCAATGAAGTAGAAAGGGTTACCTTTAGCTAACCAGTGTTCATGTACATTTACACATACCCTTTTACTTTAAGAATGAGTCAAAAAATTGATCATATATTTTAGAGTTTTTCCACCACTATCAAATATGGTTGGCCCAAGTAAGACCATCAATATGGTGTACGATGGCTTGCCTTCGGGTATTGTGCTCCATAGCTGGATATACCGTCAAACTTGGACATTTGATCAACCTCTACTCCCCAAAGAACTTTCATGGACGTGTGATCAAACTCAGCAAGTGCGGCAACTATACCATCATTACTAGTTTCGATAATGATAAAGACCGTGGTTAAATGGAGCGGTTCATTGTCATTGTTACCAGGGACATCCTTCCAGCAACAACACCTTATATCTTTGAATCTTGGAACTTTGCCCGTAAATTCTGCAGATATCTTTTTTCTATTTCATTAAACAAAATTCCATCCTCTGCTAACTTTTATTTATCTTATTCAGCTACTTGTTGGATTCCACCATTATTGAAGAACCTGACCCAATGGGTACATAAATTTTAGACGTTTCCACACCGGATTCCCGTAGGTGAATAGAAAATTTTTCCAATTTAATTGGAAGACCAAGAATCCCGGTAAGTAAAAATTCTCTATTCCCTTTTCGATCTCCAACATGGTATAGTACTCAAAAATAGTATTATACCTTAACAACCAGTTACCCCGTTAAAACATAGTGCTAATACATGCGCTATTCAGTATTTGTAGACATAATAATTCACTGACAGGGGAGCCTGCAAAAATTTTTGTCGATATTTAAAGATGTGATCAAAGGAATAAATCAAATTAATGATATCATATTAGAAAATTAAAAACACAAATTCTAATATATGAATAAAACACAACTCAAATACGTTACTATTATTCTACTCGACAAATTTTTAATTTTTTTAAATGAGCGTATCGTTAGATTTAATGATAAATATTTTTTTTAATAAAATGCACCAAAAAATCACTCAAAAATACGCCATTCATTTTTTGAGTAAAAGATATTCATATTATTTAAACAAATGCACATATGCCTTTTAGATCCGATGGTGAGATATTTTTCTTAGCTTCATTTGTGTTTTGCAAGAAAGTTAATATTGTATCTAAAAAGGATATAATTAATTGGTAAGTGTTATAAATAAAATTCTATTTATTGTAAATGTTTATATTTAGAGAAATTTTAGGGTTTATTACTTGGTGGCTAAGTCACCATCTCCTTATAAATAGAGGGTTCTATTCCATAGTAATTCATCTCAAATCAATAAGAATTCTCTCTCCCTACTTTTCTCTACAATATTATTTTTCTTCTTTTATTATTTCATAACACGTTATCAGTACGAGACTCTAACCAATTGAGTAGAAGCTTTGGGATTGACCATAATGATTGTCAATTATTTCATGAACTTCCTTCATGATTAAATTTTGGATTTAAGGTAAGTATTTTAGTTTATTTTTCAATTTTAAATTCTTGAAATTCTATAATTTGATTTTATATACAAGCAAAGACAACAAAGTTTGATTATAACTCTAATGGAGTTAGTAAGAAATTATAATCACTCGAAGTGGTAAAATTTCTATGTCTTGCCATGATCAAAATCATGTATGATCGTGAGCACAAGAAGTGAAAAATCCGTCCCATTGAATTTGCTCCATTCTCATTCCTTTAAGAGAATGTGATAGCAATATGTGATAAGTCTGAAAGAAGACAAAATTATTACCGTGAAGGTATCAATGGATGTAGACGTGGCAATAGATGAAATTATAATCGTCATCATTAAGGGAATAATAAGGATTCTCACAATAATCTTTCACTTTGTGAAAGTAATACTTGTCATCGATTTGACATGAGATTTTATAAAGAACATATAGATGATTATGGTTCATTCATGATATGAATGTGAAAATATCTGATTTATGAATACATATTAATTATTCAATGAATATGAACGTGCTAGTGGTAGCGAATATAACACACTCACCTCTAGAAGGAGGTTTGAGATGATATAAGAAAATAATATCATTATTATGGCATAAACGGTCATGTACTTATTGTACGCCAAAATATTGTGGCATTGTAATTATTAAAAGACAAAGTAATGCAAGAAACATATTTTGCATATAATTTTGACCATGACCATAGTGGTATAACTTTCTCCTTAAAAAAGATAATCACCATATGGATGTTGATGAATATGTAGTACTGTAAAATTAATTGAGAACTATGCAAGAGCCAATTATACTATTTTGGAGAAACACAATTGATTATCAATACGGTATTGTGTTGTAGTAAGTCTCAAAGAAACTTATTCAGTTTTCAAAGTATACGCGAAAACGATTGATTATATTGAGACTATAAATAAAGGAAAGATTTAATATCTTATATTACTGCAACTTGTAGCGGGATAATATGTATGTGAAAAGCTACCCGCTTTATTCTCCAATTTGTACTACACAAATAAAACAATACCATACTAAAGTGGATATTTATTGATATAAAAATCCATATCATAATAAACTTGAAGTTTATTGATAATTGCACACGTCATGGTAAAAATCTGAAGTTTATCAATATTGATAATTTATTCAGTTCGCATAATTGGTTTATCTATATCAATTGACGTATGATGTGCAAAAATAATAGAGAATTCACATGGGTAAATATTAAAGAACTAGAAAGTTCTTTACGAATTCTCTTATATTGCTTGTTCTCATTAATTAATAGATCAACTAAAATTGGGATTGAATCCCATGAATTCTAAAAATATCAAAGGTGAATATGGGCTCATTCACCTGCCATGTATACCACATAAGATGCATCTATGAGATGGTTACATGTGCGATTATTATTAACCCGCAACATGGTATTTGCGAGGTAACTTGCTCAATAATTTAATTTCGAACATAATTTTCAGATTTTCTATTCAACAAGTTCATCTTGATAAGTTGGTTTAGATCACAGTTGGTTTAGCAAAATAATTTTTTTAAGTTCCTCCACTTAATAGCTAAACTATTGCTTATAAGAACAAAGTTATATATATCAGTTTGATATACGTTATATACGAGAGTATATTATATTCTTCCCCCACAAGTGGTTCAGGGTCAGGAACCTAATAGTTCCATCTTATTATCATTGATTCGCGGTGAACTCCATAACGCATAATAGATGGGTTCTCAAAGTTGAGGAAACAAGTTGGTTTTTCTAACATGAGGGGGAGACATGAAAATTAGTTGAGAAAAAGTTACGATGAATGAATTATCATTTCTACATCAAGATCCTCAATAACATAACATGAACCTGAAGTTCATAAAAGTATAATTCATTTTCAATATATTGCAAAGCATGCCAGACGCATTTGCTGACCCAATGAAAGTAAATATATTCTCATTGCAAATGCTCATATTAAGTCCTGAAAGGACAAAGTCTATGGTACACTTAAAGTGTATAGACAAATTGGTTTCAAATAAACTTCTTGATATAAAAGATGATCAAATGATCAATATGATCATAATAAAGGAGGCAAGTGATCTAGAATATCACATGACATAACACTTCATAAAATCTCATAAGAGATTCAGGTACCTGAAAATATGAATGAAGAGATCTCTATGTTATGTCTTTATGAAAAATATGGAGGTTGGAACCGATATAAAATGTTCGTCGACAACATCTATGATAGCGCTAAGTATAGATGAGGATCTTAAGTCTGAAGAAACAATTCAAGTAGAATTGGTTTCATATGAAAGACATTTTGTTTTGGAACTACAGTTCAAACACTTGAAAGTATAAAGTCAATGATATGTGCAATCGGTTTTGGATATCTTATTTGTCTAGCATGACATGAAAACTTGATATGCATCTAATTAAAATATATTATATGGCTTATTTGACTATACTTATATGATAATCCCCAAATAATTTAAGTTGCTTGAAGCATATACAATTCTTGATATTGAAGTACCACATCCTCGGTGCAATTTTTGCACATATGTATCTTGCTATAACTATAAGTATGATAATGTGATAGCGAGGATTTTCAAGGTGCAACATATTCTGTAATGACCCGACCGGTCGTTTCAAGCCCTAACGCATCGTTCAGCAGTCTGAGGTCATGAGCAGCTTCATTCCAGGTATTGTGACTTGTTCGCATGGTCAAAATTTAAATTCGGGAAAATCGGAGTAGATTTAAATGAAAATTCTCATTTGAGAAGCTTAAAGTTGAAAGAATGAACTAGGATTGGAATTTTGATTAAACTACCTTGGAATCAGGATCTGAAGGTTCCAGCAAATTCTTGTGATGATTTCGGACTTGGGCGTATGCCCAAATTGGGTTTTGGATAACCCGGGAGCGTTTTGGCGCCTATTGTGGAAGTTAGCATTTTTTAAGGAATTTCTTAAGTTTTGCTTGGAGTGCATTTTGGAATTATCGATGTCCGTTTGGGATTACGAGACTGGGAGTAGCTCCGTATGGTGATTCTGGAGTTAGGAGAGCGATCGGAAGTGAATTCGGAGGTCCGTAGGTCATTTTGAAGCCATTTGGCTAAAGGTAGAAATTTGCAGGTTTTGGAAAGTTTGACCGGAGGTTGACTTTTTGATATCGGAGTCGGAATCTAATTACAAAATTTGGAGTAGGTCCGTAATGTCAAATATGACTTGTGTGCAAAATTTGAGGTCAATCGGACGTGATTTGATAGGTTTAAGCATTTGAAATAAAAGTTGAAAATTTCAAAGTTCATTAAGCTTGAATCGGGGTGTGACTTTTGGTTTTGGCGTTGTTTGATGTGATTTGAGCCCTCGAGCAGGTCCGTAATGTATTTTAGGACTAGTTGGTATGATTGGTTGGGGTCCCAGGGGCCTCGGGTGGATTCCGGGTGGCAACGGATCAAAAATGGATTTTTTGGGAAATAGCTGAGTTGCTGGTTGCTGGTATTTCCGCTTCTGCGGAGATGGGACCGCAGAAGCGGCCCTGCAAAAGCGTGAAAGAAGCCGGAGAAGTGGTTGGGAGAGAAGGGGAGCAGGGACCGCTTATGCGGTCAGATATCCGCAAAAGCGGTTGAGGGCACCGCAGAAGCGTCATGGTTCGAAGGGTCGTGGGCCGCAGATGCAGTCAAGGTTCCGCAGAAGCGGGACCGCATCTGTGGAAGGAGCGTTGCAGAAGAAAAATGGGGCTAGGCCAGGGGAAGCCGTAAAAGCGGCCTATTGTCCGCAAATGCGGAACCGCATAAGCGGCAAAATTTCCGCAGAAGCGGAAATAGTTGGAGCAGTAGCATTGTTTTAAAAGTCGAATTTTGGCCATTTCTCTCTCATTTCTCATGGATTTGGCGATTTTGGGAGGATTCAACAGAGGTTCTTCATCAACAATGTTAAGGTAAGTTATTTGTACCTACTATGAGTTAAATACATTAATTATGTTTTGATTTTAGTATAAACATGGGTAGAAAATTGAGGGTTAGAGGAAGACCTAGAAATATTGTGTTCTCGGAATTTAGCCATGATTTTGGGTATGGAATTAAGAGAAAATTATATATTCGAGTTCCTAAGGTCATGGGTAAACTTTATCTTTAAAAAATTGTGGATTCCCGGCACGTGGGCCCGAGGGCATTTTGGTCAACTTTTTGATCGGGGTTAGGAATTTTTATAAATTGGATTGTAATGAGTACCTTAGCATATATTAACGGATTTGTATCGCCATTGGCTAGTTTTTGAGCTTTGGGCATCGGTTCGAGCCTTCAGAAGAATGTAGAATGCCAATTATGGATCTTCGGAGCGAGGCGAGTCTCCTTTCTAACCTTGTGAGGGGGAATTTACCCCATAGGGGAAGTGAATGATTATGTGCTCCTATATGTGGGGGCTACGTACGCACGATGTGACGAGAGTCCGTGCGTAGCTACTATTATGCTAATATCCAGGTAGTTAGGACCCATCAACATGTTATACTTGAATTAATTACGAACCCATCGATGACTTGGATTGTTTAAATCACCCTTGATTAGTAAATGAATTTAAAAAAAAAAGGTTAAACATCTTTTCCTAAATTTGTTAAATAGAGAATTGGCGTATTTGGATAATTATTCCTCGATGAAATTCTAATTGGCTACCTGAGCATGTATCTTACGTGTACCTGCGTCGCATGGATGATTCGCGAGCAAAGTGATTTATCGCATTAAACTAATAAATGAAATTCTAAAAAGACTTAAGCTTCCTTTTCTCAAAGTTATTAAAGAGAATTGCTCTTTCTTGGATAATTGCTCCATGTTGAATTCCTGACTGATTGCCTGTCTGTATGTATTTATTTTGGACCGGGCCAAACGACTCGGCATATTAATAGATGCATCTATAGGCGCGCCATCGACCATCGGCAAGTGCACATTTATTTATGTTGGATCGGGCCGTGTCCTCGGTATGATTTGTGCATGCTTGTATTGCTGCCTGGAATTATTTAAGTCGTTACATGCCTCACTCTGGCTAAAGATCATCTTGTTAATAATGAAAAGAAATCTTGGAAAATTTCCTATGAAGGAATTACGTGTTTACTTGTTTCCTCTCTCTAGTTAAAAATCATGTTAGAAAATAAATCCATTGTTCGATATGTATATTGAGAATAAATAACCGTTGGACAATTAGAGTGTGTCAAAGTTGACCATCTCGTCTCTACCCCTTTGGGATTAGGCGGGACACTCACTGAGTACACGTTGATTACGTACTCATACTACACTTCTGTGCATTTTTGTTGCACGGGTGTATATACCTCTAGCAGCCAATTGGCGTAGCAGCATGGATGACGCTGGGACTAGGTGAGCTGCATCATTGAGGCGACCGCAGCTAGAGTAGTTCCTTCCAATGTACTATATTTACTTTCCGTCCACTGTATTCCGGACGGATGTCGTATTTTATTTCTCTCATTAGTAGTTGCTCATGTACTTGTGACACTGGGTTCTGGGGATGTATTTGGATTATTTGAAAATCTTAAAAGTTGTTTAAATATTTTATTTATTTATTCGGAAGAACATACTGAGTCTTGTTTAAAACGTATAAAAGAAATATTTTTCAAAAATGTTAAAATGAGATTTAATTAAGTATTTGAGTTGGCTGGCCTGACGACGGTGTCCGGCGCCACCACGACCCTTAGTGAATTTTGGGTCATGACAACATGGTATCAGAGCACTAGGTTCCCGTCGGTCTCACGAGTCATGATCAAGTCTAGTAGAGTCTCGCGGATCGGTACATAGACATCTAGACTTATCCTCGGGAGGTCGCAGGACTGTTAGGAGTACTTCCCTTCTTGATTTCTTTATCGTGCGGTTCGATTCCTTTGAGGCGTATGCCTTTGATTTCTTCCTACTCAATCTTACGCGATGCGAGCGCTTGTTATAAATCAAAAATTTAAGGATTGTAATGGCGCTACAAATATGGTGCCGGATGATTTTCCCGGTATAGTTGATTGGACTATTATAGTAGCATTTTGGAGGGATATTGTATTGTTTCAGCTCAGTAACAGAACTTCTAAGAGCCTTGAGGTTAGGCACATGTTGCCATGATGCTTATGAGCGATTATTCCGCAGTGTTGTTGTGATGGTAGGACGTTTGCCCACGAGTCGGGGCGGTGAATGAATTGAAGGGAGGTTTACTCAGCGTGTAATCAAGGGATTCAATATTTTATTCCTGGCAGGGGAAAGTCAATCGAACTAATGATGGTCAGATGGGGACTGGTGGAAGTAACAAAACGTGGTAATTGCAAACATGGTGGAGTTATCCTCTCCATTGGGGTGTTGTCGTCCTAATTGGACGTACTAAGTTTGTCGATGTTATGATCTGCTACAATTCGCCTTTATGGCAGGACATTGTGAACTAGTATTGGAGCTACGACTGTCAGATATCGCATGGTGCAGTGGTTTAAGATCGAATTAGAATTTCTAATGTTGACGGGTAGATAAAGATGACCTTTGAAAAGGTTTAAAGTTAGTAGCAATGGTGGGTTCAAGTGCCACGAAGGTAGGTTTTATTTGAGGCAACAATTGAGCAGCAAAGTATGAGAAAGGACATGTGAGAAGTGTCAGATGGTGTTTAAAATTTCTAGAAAGCCAAGTATGAGGAGCAAGGTCGAGTGACCAATTAAGGAGATGAGTTCCGCCAAAGTGGGAGAGTGGCGAGTGTTGTATATGGGCTTGATAGTAGGGAGACTACGCACCTTAAAGAGATTTTGGATCGGATTGGGGATTTTAATGATTGGTGATTGAAGCCTGTGGGTATGATGTGAAGTATGGGCTAGTATGCGGTAGAAGATTGATATGGCAGAAGGGAGTTGCTTGAAATGGAGGAGGATGTAGCATAACCCTGAAATTTGGAAGGATGTTGCCGCATATTTAACTGATGTCCGCGAGGAGCGAATGGACTTGTGCAGCTGGAAGGTGAGCTTGGACTCAGGATGGGCTATTGGTGTCATAGTGAATGTACCCCGTGCAGTGGAGTGGAAGATGTCGGGAGGTGATTCTCCTAGACGGGTTATTCCCTGTGAGCAGATTAGCGGTCGTGTGGTTGGAGAAGCTTCTACAAGGAATTATATTGGTTATTCAACAAAGAGATCGGTCGTGCGAATGTGGATGAATACTTAGAATATGAAAGATGGGGATTTACAGGAAGATCCCGGGAGATTTTGGTAATTGGTGGTGCGAGGTTAAGCCAATAAGAGGTAAAAAGGTCGGACGAACTCAAGAATGGAGGAATAATGGCTTCAAGCTAAGTGGGAGAGTCCCACCGCCTATGATTGGGTTGTATGGTTAATAACTTGCGTGATTTCTGGTTATTAGCATATTGATGGGTTAATTCAGCTACGAGAAAAGACCATAAGTGGTAAATTGAGCAGAGGAATTATTAAGGATGTGCTATGGTTAGCCTTATGGGCTCATGTTCGAACTTGGGAAAAGGTTTAAGATTTATGCCTTGAATAGAAACGGGTTAAAAAGGGAGTGATTCTACCAAATGCTTCGTTGAGAGGGTATTAATGTGCTAGAAGATTCATGGAGTTGATTATATTCGGGACCAAGTCAGAGCGGGTGGCTCCCAGCAATGGTCCTAGTGGAACTCAAAGGATAAAGTGTGGTGCCCGATGATTTCAAGCCTATAAGTACAATTAAGAATCAAGCTTTGTAGCAGTTTATAGGAAGAGGCACTGGATGTTCTATGAAATTTTGTCTTGTGATGTAGCATCTGAAATGTATGAAATAGTTCGAGGGATTTGAGACAGCCTAGTCTCGTGATTTAAGGACACTCGGGGTGAGTGTAGATGGAGTATATTATTTGTTGAATGGAGTTAGTCTTATTTTTAAGGCAAGCAAGGAGGAATTAGAAGAGTGTAAATTGACTAGCCATAGTTAAATTGGCATATTGGGGCCAATGATCAGTTCGGTCCGCGAGATCAAGTTACGCGTATGAATTGTGAGGGTATGTGTGAGGCCTGTCGACTGCCGTGATTGATGATTTATCAGGGGCATTCTTCTATTGTGTCTTGTTATGTGGAAGCAGATTCCGGAAGGGCTATGGTGGCTTGGACCACTACTTGCAGATTTGCACATTCTACGGTTATGGAAAATTACCTGTGTATTGCTATGATTCTCCTGAAGTGAGTTAAGTGAAAAGTTCGTATATGCTAAGGTGTAAAAATATTAATGATTTCGGAGTTATGATGAACAATAATGTTCTATTGTATGTTGGTACGTTGGGTGCAGTGAGTAGCATGGAAATACGAAGTGAAGATCAAGGTTGCAGTTCAGTGTTGACAAGGATGTCACGGGCTCGGATGAGCAAGGAAAGGGTTGAATGATTAGAGTAAATCGGTACTGTCCTCAGCGTCACCTGAGATTGATGTGTTGAGGAAGAGTTTTTGCATCCTGGTTAAGGATTCTGGATCGCTCTTTAGCATTAGTGCATCTGATGGTTTAGATGTGCGGACCCATCATTTATTTCGAAAGATTGTGGGAGCGTGTCCCATGGGAAGATTGCATAAATGTAGCACGACGCCACATGATTGATTAAAGATACAAACCAAGTATGAAGAATTGTGATGATATCGTTAAATTGAGAATGGATTCCTGGAGGGCACTCGGATTCTGAGTTGTGGATTGTACTCCAGTTATGATGGTTGTCCTTGTGTGTTACGAGAGGTGGGGAATTAGTATGGACCTTTGAAAGGTCATTGGCTTAATTTGATATGATCAGGATCGACCTGAGGTCGGTGGATGGATTTAAATGTGAATTTGGGCTTTATAGCAGGCCAGCTGGGTTCATTTCAGTAATGCGTTCCCTATGGAGGAACAGTCGAGGTGTTATGTTTTCATCAGCTATTCCAGGTAATGATGTATTACGCCGTATGAGTTGTGAGACGGCTTAGAAAATTCTTATATGTTGAGGTTCCGCGTTGCGATAGTATTATGCACTTGGCATGCTCACGATCGAGATTCGATATTTTTATTTTAATGAGCAGATTTAGCTCGAAGTTCAATCTCCTTATATGAGATCTATGTGTGGATCGGGTGGCACGCTGCCATGGGTATGTTAATTAGATCGGGTTGCGCTCCGCAACAGTGTAATGTTGAGTCTGGTCCTCTATATGTTTTTTTAGTGTGTGTTTCGCTTCCTATCTTCTAAGGAAAGTCCGTACTAATGCGGGGGTTAGATAATTCCCTCCAGAGTTCAATTTACCATTTGTGTTGTGTTCGGGTTGGTGGCCTATTGGCACATTGTGGCATCATATGAGATTGTGATCACACTCAGAGTGGCTTATTGCCTGAGCAGTTCATACTGGGTAAGACGAGATTATTGGATTTAGGACCAATGCAATTGGATTATGTGAAGTGAATTAAGGAGCTAAGACCATTAGATGGTTCAGAAAGAGGCAATGACTCATGTCAGGGGTATAGACCCAATGATTTGTTGATTCAACAGTTGGCTATGAATTTAGGCACCTCTCTTCCGTCGTGTCGGTGTTGTAAGGGTTAGATCAAGACCCATGTAGGTCATGATATGCAATAGGAGCATCGGATCCGTGGAATTTCGATTAATTCAAACAGAGATGCTATTGTGGTCCTATGAGTAAAGTGATACAAAGTGTGAATTTAGAAAAGTTATGGAGTTATGTTTGAGTACATCGTATAGTGATAGATACAATGATCGTATGTTGGAAACAGGCCTGGCATAGAATTTCGGATGTTGGAATTGGGCTCTAAGGCTTAATCTCTTGAATAAAAGGGAGTATCTTCAAAACTTAGCGAGCTAATGTGCACAACTGAGTTGTGATAGCACGGGAAGGTGCTTGAGGTGCTAAACGGTGATTTACGACCACTCCAGTGTAGTTCTCAGCACGTTCGAGGACGAACGTATGTTTAAGTGGGAGAGAATGTAACGACCCGATCGGTCGTTTCGAGCCCTAGCGCGTCGTTCAGCAGTCTGAGTCCATGAGCAGCTTCATTCCAGGTATTGTGACTTGTTCGCATGGTCGGAATTTAAATTCGGGAAAATCAGAGTAGATTTAAATGAAAATTCTCATTTGAGAAGCTTAAAGTTGAAAGAATGAACTAGGATTGGAATTTTGAGTAAACCACCTCAGAATCAGGATCTGAAGGTTCCAGCAGGTTCATATGATGATTTTGGACTTGGGCGTATTCCCGGATTGGGTTTTGGATAACCCGTGAGCGTTTTGGCGCCTATTGTGGAAGTTAGCATTTTTGTAGGAATTTCTTAAGTTTGGCTTGGAGTGCATTTCAGCGTTATCGATGTCCGTTTGGGATTCTGAGACTAGTATTAGCTCCGTATGGTGATTCTGGAGTTGGGAGCGCGATCGGAAGTGAATTCGAATGTCCATAGGTCATTTTGAAGCCATTTGGATAAAGGTAGAAATTTGGAGGTTTTGGGATGTTTGACCGGAGGTTGACTTTTTGATATCAAAGTCGGAATCCAATTTCGGAAGTTGGAGTAGGTCCTTAATGTCAAATATGACTTGTGTGCAAAATTTGAGGTCAATCGGACGTGATTTGATAGGTTTAAGCATCGGAAATAGAAGTTGAAAAGTTCAAAGTTCATAAAGCTTGAATCGAGGTGTGACTCTTGGTTTCAGCATTGTTTGATGTGATTTGAGACCTCAATTAGGTCCATAATGTGTTTTGGGACTGGTTGGTATGATTGGTTGGGGTCCTAGGGGCCTTGGGTGGATTCCGGGTGGCTAACGGATCGAAAATGGATTTTTTGGGAAATAGCTGAGTTGCTGGTTGCTGGTATTTCCGCTTCTACGGAGATGGGACCACAGAAGAGGCCCTGCAGAAGCGTGAAAGAAGCCGCAGAAGCCATTGGGAGAGAAGGGGAGTAGGGACCGCTTATGCAGTCAGATATCCGCAAAAGCAGAGTCGCAAAAGCGGTAGAGGGCACCGTAGAAGCTTAATGGTTTGAAGAGTCGTGGGCCGCAGATGCAGTCAAGGTTCTGTAGATATGGGACCGCATTTGCAGAAGGAGGATCGCAGAAGCGAAAGGGGGCTAGGCCAGGGGAAGCCGCAGAAGTGGCCTATTGTCCGCAAATGCGGAACCGCATAAGCAGCAAAATTTTCGTAGAAGCGGAAATAGCTGGGGCAGTAGCATTGTTTTAAAAGTCGGATTTTGGCCATTTCTCTCTCATTTCTCATGGCTTTGGCGATTTTGGGAGGATTCAAGAGAGGTTCTTCATCAACAATGTTAAGGTAAGTTATTTCTACCTATTATGAGTTAAATACATTAATTATGTATGGATTTTAGTATGAAAATGGGTAGAAAATTGAGGGTTAGAGGAAGACCTAGAAATATTGTGTTCTTGGAGTTTAGCCACTATTTTGGGTATGGAATTAACAGAAAATTATATATTCGAGTTCCTAAGGTCATGGGTAAACTTTATCTTCGAAAAATTGTGGATTCCAGGCACGTGGGCCTGAGGGCGTTTTGGTCAACTTTTTGATCGGGGTTAGGAATTTTTATAAATTGGATTGTAATGAGTACCTTAGCATATATTAACAGATTTGTATCGCCATTGGCTAGTTTTGGAGCTTCGGCTGTCGGTTCGAGCCTTTGGAAGAATGTAGAATGTCGATTACGGATCTTCGGAGCGAGGTGAGTCTCCTTTCTAATCTTGTGAGGGGGAATTTACCCTATAGGTGAAGTGAATGATTATGTGCTCATTTTGTGGGGGATACATACTCACGAGGTGACAAGAGTCCGTGCGTGTGAGCACGTGATTTTTGCCCTAAGCAAATAGTTCCCAAAAATTCAAACAAGGGGTTTTCAGGGGTAATTTAGGTATGGAAAAGGGTAGCTTAGTGAAGAATAGTAATTTCAAAATGGAGGCAAGGGTAATATAGGCATTGCATAGGCAAAAGAACATTCTAGAACCTTCTAGATAGGGATACAGGTAGAATTTCAGTGATTTTAGTGTTAGTAACTTGAGTGACAAGTCAGGAAATGAGGGGTAGATAGATAAAAACTGAAAGAATTAAAAAGAGACTAGGGGTGTAAATGTAAATCTAAAGTTTCTCCCCTACCTTGCCTATAAAAGGCAGTCATCTCTGCCTTGGGAAAGAAGTTTTCAGCCTCCAAAATTCTCCCCAAAATCCATTCTCTGCAAAACGGAATTTTAGATTTGAATTTCAAAAAATCCAAATCCTAGATCTAATACTTTAAAAAAACCAAAAAAACAACAAAAAGACTTCGAAAAAAAATCCAAAAAGAAATCATTGTTTCATTAGAAATTGTAGGTTAATTTTGATGTTCTAGTTACCAATTCACATCTCCTAGTTCTCTCTTTTGTTACTGAAATTTCAGAAGCATTACTAGTTGATTTCGAGCAGTTTTTGGGTTCAGTAATTTTGTTTTTGGTTGTTTGTGGTTGCTGTTGAAATTACAACTCTGTCCGAGCTTTGTTTGAGTGCATTTTCTGGGTTGAAATTGAGTTTGTTGTTGATCTGGTTCTCATTGACTACTGTTGTTGTACTTATTGTGCTGATTTCTCCTCAACTCCATTGTTTTCTACTTCCAGGTACACAGCTTGCCTATTGATAGCTATGAGATGAAATGTGAGATGTGAACTTGTAGTTGAAGCATGAAATGCAATTCCATTCAGTTTTGGAGCTGTGCATTGAATATGTAGTCTGTTTAATCAAAAAAAAATTTTGCTTTGTATTTGAATTTGATTTAGCTAGATGGACATTGATCATGTAATAATGAACTGAAACTGTTTGCATTAGTTGGACTGTTAAATTCTGGATCTGAACTCTTTTTTTTTCTAAGTTTGTAGCTTCATTAAATATAGTTGAACTCTTGTGTTAATTGTAGTTTAGAATTAAAATAAAGTACTTCCATAAATAGATTCAGAATCCTTATTAGTTGATGTTTTGCTATTTGAAATGTTAGTAAAAGAAGAATAGGGATTATGAAAGGCAGTATATATAACGTTAATAATTTGCTTCAATAATCCTCGTTCACTTATGGTTAATAGTGATAATTCGATTAAACATTAATTATTGTTTTATTAAGTCGTAGCGTGAACAGCAGCTTTGGGTCTAATAGATACATGAATTAGAATGGGTAATTTTCAGGGTAGCATACGAACTGGGTAAAAATCAGAGAATAATTGTTCATTTTATTGAGTTAATTAATTGAAATTGATAGTTTAAAGCCTTCAATAAGGTAGTTTTGCAAGTTGAACTGAAGTTTTGGTTTAAATAAGTGGCTGAGGGTTCGATGGCCCATTTACACAAAGTTTCGGGGTATTTTGAGCGGCCCAAGTCCCGTTTTGATGTATGCATACGTCTGGGCCTGGGCCTGGGCCAAAGCTTTGGCAATACTAGCCTGAGTCGTCGAGGCATGATATTATTGAGTTTATCCCATAACAAATTAATTATGATTTTATTTTTAGAGACGAATAAATAAAAAAATTATAGTCACTTAGGATTGGCCTTTAAATAAAAATGAGACGAGCCTCGCCAAATAAAAATACAAATTGCGGGGCCCTCGATAATTGCTTATACAAAAATACTTAGAAACTTGGGAGGACCGTTTAGCGAATTTCACGGTCTTCCCCAAAGATAATAAACGCGTAATTGCTTTAGGCGCGTATTTTTATAATATTACCTTCCTAAATACGGGTGCACATTTATGTGACCCAAATTTAAATATCAACGAAGTCGAAATGTGTCAAAAGCCACGGGTCCACTGGTGCGACGTGGTGCGAGATATATTTTTACGATGTTGCAATTCTTATTAAAAAAATAATAGTAATAATAAAACTAAAGCGGGTTACTAATAAAAGGCACATAAGTTAGAACATGTTTTTGAAATCAGATAAAATCAAATACAACAGTTGAGTGACCGTGCTAGAACTACGGAATCCGGGAATGCCTAACACCTTCTCCCAGTTTAACAGAATTCCTTACTCGGATTTCTGGTTCGCGGACTGTTAACAGCGTCATAATTTCCTCGGTTCGGGATTCAACCTGTGACTTGGGACACCATAAATCTCCCAAGTGGCGACTCTGAATCTTTTAATAAAATGAATCCGGTTCTGATTGTCCTTCAAGTTGGAAATAACTCCTTTTATTATACCTTTGCGGGTGTAGCGGAAAAAGGAGGTGTGACAGCTCTGGCGACTCTGCTGGGGATACAAACCCAGAACTTTGGTTCAGCGTTCAGAATTCGAGCTCGAAATAATTATTGTATTTGGTTATATCTGATTTTCCTACATGTTTTCATGCTTAATGTGCTAAATGTTTACCGCTTTGATATTATCTGAACTGTATATAAACTGTGCTGAAACCCTTCTCTTCTCACCTCCGGGGATGTGTTTACTGGTTTAGACTCCTCATTCTGTTAGTGTCAATACCTTGAAATAAGAAAGAGGCCGGACAAGTTACTAAGCCGGATAGCCTTTTGGTTTCCGGTACGTAGCCCCCTCCTCGACTCGAGTTGTCTGCTCGGGTACACAGTCTAGAACACATATCCAGGTTTTGAACCTAGAATAACTTGACTTCATGTCAGATCCCTAGTAGGAGCGCTTATTTGCATCATGTGCATATGACTTAGGGGACTCAACGCAGGGGTTGGGTCCGTCTAGGACAGGTAACCGGATATGAAACGACCACCATGATGCATTTTACGTGTTGCATTTATTTATCTCGGGCCCACATGCTGACCGTCTTTTGAACGTTGAGAATTTTGTGAAATTGAGAAAAAGAGAAAAGGAGAGAAATAGCAGTGTAAAGAATTAATTATTTAGTTTTAGAAAAACCGATGCCCAAATGCTGTCGAAACTCTGCCGAAATTTTGAAAAAATGGAAATGTTTTATTTTTAATAGTTTGTTTTACTAAAAGCGAAGGAAAAATAGAAAAAAAAGTCTTTATTTTTGGAAATTGTTCGCAGAAAAAGAAAATAAAAAAGAGTCTTTATTTTAATTTGGGAAAAATAGGTTGTTTTATTGTTTGTTTTAAAAGGAAAAAAGGAAAAAGAGAGTCGTTATTTTGTCTTGTTTTCAAAAAATAGAAAAGGAAAATAGTTTGTCTTGCCATGAAAAATGAAAATGAAAAAGAGTCTTGCTTTTGAAAGCAGTTTTGTTATGAAATGTCAAAAATGAAATGAAAAAAAAAAGTCTTGTTTTTTTTAAATAATTTTTTTTAGTTTAGTTTATTTGTTTATGAAATGCAAAGAAATGAAAATGAAAAAGAGTCTTGCTTTTGAAAGCAGTTTTGTTATGAAATGTCAAAAATGAAATGAAAAAAAAAAGTCTTGTTTTTTTTAAAAGGAAAAAAGGAAAAAGAGAGTCGTTATTTTGTCTTGTTTTCAAAAAATAGAAAAGGAAAATAGTTTGTCTTGCCATGAAAAATGAAAATGAAAAAAAAAAAGTCTTGTTTTTTTTAAATAATTTTTTTTAGTTTATTTTATTTGTTTATGAAATGCAAAAAAATGAAAATGAAAAAGAGTCTTGCTTTTGAAAGTAGTTTTGTTATGAAATGTCAAAAATGAAATGAAAAAAAAAAAAGTCTTGTTTTTTTTTAAAAAATAGCTTTTTTTAGTTAACTTTATTTGTTTATGAAATGCAAAAAAAATAAAAATGAAAAGGAGTCTTGCTTTTTGCTTATGAAATGCCAAAAATAAAAATGAAAAAAAAAAGAGTCTTGTTTTAAAAGTAGTTCGTTAATTTGTCTGAACTACGCTGGTTTGATTCTCACCGAATGTGAGATATGTAGGCAACCCTCGACGGGTCCAACGACCCCTTTTGCAAAACATAGCCAAAAAAAATACCAAATTTTTAATTTTTATCCAATAAGTCGGGCGACGCCCTTCTTGTTGAAAAATAAACCGAATGTTCCCGAAGGGACGGCGGAAGGTTGCTTTTGTGAGGACAGCCACATTTGATCATTTGTTAAAGATTTTGGCCGGTTAGCCAATGCAGCCTTAAAATCTTCACCCGACGTGCTGAAAGCCCGTATTTGCAAAACCGGGTTTGTTTTTGAAATTTGGAATTTGAATGAAAAAAAAGTAGTGTCATTTTTGCTTTCAGGTCAAAATAAGTGATTAAATAACCTTAATAAATATGCAGGATGAGCACGACTCATAATGAACCTTTCTCAATCATGCATAAAGTCCCTTTGGAGTTACGTCTGTGGTGGAACGATTTAGGAGGCGAAGGGCAAGATAAATTCAAGAAATATTTGAAAGGGCTTACCGGTTTGCTAGAGATTGTGCCTCGGGGAGATATTATCAGCGCACTAGTGACGTGTTTGGACCCGGCACATAACGTGTTCCATTTTTCAGACTTTGAGCTTACCCCAACATTAGAGGAAATAGCTAGCTACATTGGAAAAGATGAGGTTCCTTTAAGGCACAAATACTTGGTTGCCCCGAGAACTGTAGCTATACACAGATTTTTAGACTCTCTAAAGATACGTAGAACGGTTCACAACGCAGATCTGGCAAATGGTTTTTGCACCCCACGCTTCATATACCATTGATATACATCAGGCGATTCAATAATCCAGAAAGCAAGATATGTAGTAATGGTAACCGTCAAAAATGGGAAGAGCATAGGCGTGTCGCTTTCATGGTGGTTTTTCTTGGGCTTGTGGTATTTCCAAGGAAACACGGAAACATTGACATAAAAATAGTCGGGGTCGTTAGTACTCTAATGACTCAAGACAAAAGCACTCTCGCACCTATGATATTAGCCGATATCTTCCGTGCTCTCAAAGCCTGCAAGGCCGGGAAAGACTTCTTCGAGGGATGCAATCTACTGTTACAAATGTGGATGACTGAGCATTTGTGCCATCGTCCTCAGTTTTTGAGCTACGGGTCTCCAGAGAAAACTTTCATAGAAGTGTTTTACATAAGGATTAAAGGGGTCAATCTGCCGGAAGCATTCACGGGTTGGACAACATACTTTCGGTCCCTAACTGCTAGTCAAATAGAATGGACATTTAGATGGTTGCCCGTTGATGAAATCATATATATGCCAGCAGCAAGGCCGCATTTTCTCTTGATGGGTCTTAGAAGCATTCAACCTTACGCCCCATACAGGGTACTAAGACAACTCAGGAGATGCCAGATAGTGTCCAAGGACGATGATCTTAGTTTGCAAGTGGTTGAGATTGGCCCCGATGGCCAATTTCCTGAAGCAAAGGTTCGCCAGGTCTGGAGCGAATGTCAATATTTAGCGGCAAATACTTGCGTCAGGGATCGAGCCAAAGGATAAGTGTCACATGATTATCAGGCTTGGTATAGAAGGGACGTTGCATTTGGAAGGACGGCCAAAAGGCCTCACCTCCAGGAGTTTGCTGAATCGTCGCAAGTGCAGTGGGCCTAGTTAGACAAAGAAAATGCGTACAGGGCAAAAATAGGCGAGTTGGAAAAACAGGTCCAAGATCTTAGGTTTGAAAACAGTGTGCAAGCTACAGCTGACGAGGGTGACAAAAGGAAATTGGCCTAAGAAAATGAAGCATTACGAGCCCAAATTCAGAAAATGAAGATAGCAGCCGAAACCCCTACTAGGAGTGCCAAATATGCAAAGCTTATAGAAAATTTAAAGCAAAAAAGTAAATGATTACAATTTCGACTTCAACAAAGCAGAAAGGGAATTAGCTGGGGTTCGAAGATAGTTGGCTAAATACGCAGAAGAAAGAGCCTGCATGATTCAGCAGCTGAGAGAAGAACATGATAATGAGGTCGCCATATTGAAGAAAAAGGTCATTACCGCAGAAAACAAAATGAACAAACAAGAAAAAAAGATCAAGGTTGAAAGGGAACACTGCTATACAGCTTTAGCACAATTAGAAATGGATCTGCAACAACTCCAGGAGCGAAATCAACAGACTTTAGAGGCCAGGGTCGAACAAATAGGGTGATTGCTTCAGGAAAAAGGCATAATCAGAGAAAGAATCCTAGCTATTGCTCACGACATCACCAGAAATGCCAAATGTGCGAGAATATGACTCAAACTACCTTCTTTGCCTCAGTGATGATATTTGTGAAACAGATAATGAGTGACCTGGACAGACTCCAAGGGGAACTTGCACATAGGTCCGCGACGAGACCGAACAATGTCCCGCGGGCACCAGGAGCTTTGATGTATTCATGATTGTCATTAGAGTCTGTGTTTCATTTTTACTAGAATGTCTCAGTTATTTGAGTCTGTATTTTCATTTCGAGTCAGTCTGCATTTTCATTTTGAAGTATAATAGTTGTTGATGGATTTTGTAGCTCGTCTTATCATTTAGAGTCTGTTAGTTATCTTCATGCGTCAGTCTTGAGTCCTTGTATTTGAAATGCTTGCTATTAGTAAAATTGAAAATTCTAAAAACATTTTGTTTCTATTTTACATTTGATCTGATTCAGGCATGGGCACGATGGGTAGGCAATCCCTATAGGATCCGACCATATGAAAAAGGAAAATACAGTAAGAATAAAAATAAAATAAAAACTAAAATGAAAAGAAGAGTAGAGCAATAAAAGAAAATGGGAGAGAAAAAGAAAAACAAAAGATAAGGGAAAATCTGCAACAAAGAAACAATGACAAAATAAAAGAAACAAGGCAAGGATAAAAGAAAGATGTCACAGTCAAAGTCGGAATGATGCAAGCGATCGAGAAAATGCATGCTAGAAATCGTTAACTGCCTAGGTGCATTCATGCCCCAAATGTGTGGTTATATATTTGATTAATGCCCTAACCGCTAACAACATTGTTGTTGATGATGAGTCCAGGCAAGTGGTTCAGTTGACTGGCATTCTGGCAACCCACCCATACAACACCCGCTCTAAAGATAAGTCAAAAATGGTTAACCAAGAGTTAGAAGCAAGCATCGCCGACCCATCTACGGAGGAAGAAGTTGTGCATGTCAACGCCATGAAAGAGGAAATGTATAAGTTGAAGCAACAGATGGCCGAAATGTATCAGGCTTGGGCAAAGTGACACCCACTACCATCTTACCCTGCTAACCCTGCCTACATCCCACCATTAGCTCAGCCACAAGATCCTCCTACAGTTAATTCCTCTCTGGCCTACCCTACTTACCAGCAATACTACGCAAATACTTCCCAAACACCACCACCTCCCCCACCCAAGCAAATCTCATGCCCTCCACCTCCAACCACTTCCGTGTTTGTGGCTCCTCCACCCGTCACATTACAGAGATCTTCTAGTGAACCCCTGTTTCAAATTCAGGAAACCCACTACTACTCACCCGAACCCACCTTCAAACCGCCAGAACTATATCCTTACACTCCCCTTCTTGATATCTCAGCTGAAGAAGAGAGGCCTTTTAAAAACCCTGAGCAGGAAGAAATGATACGAAAGGTAAAAAGCTTGGAACAATCGTTCAGAAATATGCAAGGTCTAGGAGGACAGGTGAGTGTCGCTTACAAGGACTTGTGCTTATTTCCTGACGTCCAATTGCCCGCGGGATTCAAGTTACCAAAGTTTGATCTGTATGATGGACATGGAGACCCAGTAGCACATCTGCGGGTATTTTGCATCAAGATGAGAGGCGCTAAAGGAAGGGATGAGTTATTAATGGCATACTTTAGTCAAAGTCTCAGTGGTGCTGCTTTGGAATGGTATACACGGCAAGATCATGCTCGATGGTACACTTGGGATGATTTGGCCCATGCATTTGCAAGTCATTTTCAGTACAACTTAGAGATCGTCCCGGACCGGTTGTCACTGACCAAAATTGAGAAGAATCCAGGGAAAAGCTTCAGAGAGTATGGTTTCGGTGGAGAGAACAGGCCGCCAGAGTTGATCCTCCAATGAAGGAAAGTGAAATGGTCGATTATTTTCTACAGGCTCTGGAGCCTACTTATTATGGTCATCTGGTGTCAGCAGTGGGAAAATCTTTTAATGAGGTAGTGAAAATGGGAAATATGGTGGAAGAAGGTCTCAAGACTAACAAGATTATGAGTTATTCGGTAATTAAAGCAACTACCCAGGCCATCCAGAGCGGCACTGGCAGAGTATTGGGAAATAAGAAAAAGTAAGATGTTACAGTAGTAGAATCAAGAGCTTGGTCCAGGGGTCCATCACCATATTATCATCAACCACGCCCCCATCCCCAAACCTACCCACACAGCCCATATGGCCCGCCACAACATTACTATCCACCTCCAGTTCCCCACTTATCCGTCCACCATGCCCAAACATACCCTCAACCTAAAGCATCATGGCGTGCACCCACCCCACAAAATACCTACCACACTCAAAACACATACCCACCTCCGAGAGCCTACAAAACCCCACTGAACCCTATTTTTGACCCAACCCCGCTGCCAAGAATGATAGGTTGCAAAAGAAGAAGATTTTCACTCCGTTAGGAGAATCTTATACCATCTTATTCCACAGATTGAGACAGTTGGGCATGTTAAATCCAATTGAACCCAAATTGCCAAATCCTCCCCCAAGGAACCTGGACCATTCGGTGAATTGTGAGTATTACTCAGGTACCCCAGGGCATGATACAGAGAAGTGCTGGTATTTGAAAACGGCCATCCAGGAGCTCATTGATACCCGTCGGATTGAAGTACAGGCTCCAAAGACGCCTAACATCACTCAGAATCCATTACCCACCCATCATGGGACTCATATGATCGAGTTAGTGCAAAAAGGGGAGTGCAAGAAGCCTTCACAGACCGTGATGATGATCAAGGCCAGTGAGAACAAAGCAAATGAGAAATTAATCAGTGAAAAGGCATTGGTCACAGTAGAATAGACAGTCAGTAAACCAGTAATGGCAGTAAAATAAGAATCCGTTAAAGTATCAGGAGCGGTTGTTAAACCTATTGTGATTGTAAAGCGCGCTCGCACAGAGCCAATTATCATCAAACCGGTGATTCAGTTACCAGTGGTTAGTGAGAAGGCTGTCCCATGGAACTATGACCGAGTGACTGTGATGTACAAGGGGAAGGAAGTTAAAGAAGAAGTTTGTGAAACTCATGGACTGACTCGTTCAGGGAGATGCTTTGCCCCTGAAGAGCTGAGAAAGGTTAAAGCTGCCAAAGACAATCCAGCACCAGTAAAAAGGGCCGTAACTGAAGAAGATGCTGAAGAATTCTTAAAGAAAATGAAGGCGCAAGATTATTCCATTATAGAACAGTTGAGGAAAACCCCAGCGCAGATTTCATTGATGTCTCTATTGATTCATTCGGACGAGAATCGTCGGCCGTTGATGAAGATTCTAAATGAAGCCCATGTTCCGGATAAGATCTCTGTAAATCATCTGGAGAAGATAGCGAATAAGATTTTCGAGGTCAACAGGGTTACATTTTCTGATGATGAGTTGCCTTTAGAGGGTACTGAGCATAATAGGGAACTTTACTTCACAGTGAAGTGTGAAGACTTTGTGGTTACTCGAGTATTGATTGACAACGGGTCTAGCGCAAACATTTGCCCTCTCTCCACCTTGGAAAAGTTAAAAGTGGACATTGAGAGAATCCAGAAGAATAGTGTCTACGTGCGAGGATTTGATGGGGGAGGAAAGGACATGGTCAGCGACATTGTGTTAGAACTGATAATAGGACCAGTTGAATTCACAATGGAGTTCCAAGTGCTCGACGTGGCTGTTTCATACAATCTCTTATTGGGTCGGCCCTGGATTCATGCCGCAAAAGTTGTGCCGTCTACCTTGCATCAAATGGTCAAATTCGAATGGGACCGACAGGAAATTGTTGTGCATGGAGAGGATAATTCATGTAACACCATTATGCCTTTAGATGAATTTGAGGATGACAAAGGTCCATGGGTTTACCAAGTCTTGGACACAGTGTCAGTTTCCAAAATTTCGGAAGGAGAATGTATACCTAGGCCCAGAGTAGCTGCTGCATCTGTCATGGTAGCTTCAGAAATGATAAAGAATGGATTTTTACTTGGAAAAGGCTTGTGTTCTTTGTTACAGGGCATCATACAGCTGGTATCTCTTCCTGGAAACTTGGATACTTTTGGGTTAGGCTTTAAGCCCACTATTGCTTACATAAGGCGAGCTAAGCAAATAAAAAATAGAGCATGGACCCTTCCAAAACCCATAACCCGCCTATCCCGTTCCTTTGTCTGGCCTGGTACTAAGAGGCGCCCAACAACGGTAATGCTTCATTCTGTAATGATGGAACCCAACAAGGAGCTGATGGAAAAGTTTGAAAAGTTATTTGATGAGGTGAATATGGTAGAGGCAGGCGAAGGTCCAAGAAAAGTAGATGTGCAGTTTGTGGGGGCCCGTGCCAAGCTTAATAATTGGGAATCTACTCCTCTTCCTACACGGAAGGAGTCGTGGTAGTTAGTTTTGATTTTCCTTTTAGTTGAATCTGGATTATTTCCAAGGTTGTAATTCGGATGTTATGTTTCGTCCGTTTGGATGAGTTAAACCTTGTTATCTTATAATTTTAATGAAATGCAATTTCCTCTCTTTTTCATTCCTGATAGACTTTATTTTGTCTTTCTTTTCTTTCTTGTATAGTCCCTTTTATGCTAGTATCACTGATGTGTCATGCATGCGGAGTCTTCGGCCTAGTCTTGATTACCAATCTAACTCCGAAATAATAATACAAGAAATTGAGTGTGATGGCGAGGTAGAATATGATGATAAGGAAGCCTTTGAAGAAATCAGTAAAGAATTAAGTCAATTTGAGGAAAAACCCAAACCTAATCTAAACGACACAGAGGCAATCAATTTAGGGGATCAGGAGAATGTTCGGGAAATAAAAATAAGTGTCCATTTGGAGCCTCCGCTCAGAGAAGATATAATCAAAGCGCTGCTTGAGTACAAAGACGTTTTTGAGTGGTCATACGACGATATGCCGGATTTAAGTACCGATTTGGTGGTCCATAAATTGCCCACCGACCCAGCATGCCTTCCTGTCAAGCACAAGTTGAGGAAATTCAAAACAGATATCAGTGTGAAAATCAAAGAAGAGGTCACCAAGCAGTTTGATGCGAAGGTCCTCCGGGTCACCCGGTATCCCACCTGGTTAGCTAATGTTGTGCCTGTACCAATAAAGGATGGGAAGACCAGAGTGTGCGTTGATTACCGTGATCTCAATAAGGCGAGTCCAAAAGACAACTTCCCGCTACCAAATATCCATATATTGATTGACAACTATGCCAAACATGAGATTGGTTCCTTCGTGGATTGTTATGCGGGTTATCATCAGATTTTGATGGATGAGGAAGATGCGGAAAAGACGGCATTCATCATGCCTTGGGGAACGTATTGTTATAGGGTTATGCCATTTGGGTTGAAGAACATAGGGGCAACATATATGAGGGCGATGACCACCATGTTCCATGATATGATACATCGGGAAATCGAAGTCTATGTAGATGACGTGATTATAAAGTCGAGAAAGCAGTGTGATCATGTCAAAGACCTGAGGAAGTTTTTCCAAAGACTCCGTAGGTACAACCTCAAACTTAATCCGGCAAAGTGTGCATTTGGAGTTTCATCGGGGAAGCTGTTGGGGTTTGTGGTAAGTCGACACGGTATTGAGTTAGTCTCGTCCAAAATCAAAGCCATTCAGGAGTTACCGCCACCAAGAAGCAAGAAAGAGGTGATGAGTTTGCTTGGCAGGTTGAATTACATCAGCAGGTTTATTGCCCAGCTTACAACGACTTGTGAGCCTATCTTTAAGCTGCTAAAGAAAGATGTTGCGGTCAGATGGACGGATGAATGTCAGGAAGCATTTGACAAGATTAAGGAGTATTTGGCCAGTCCACCTGTATTGGTTCCGCCAGAGTCGGGAAGACTTTTGATCTTCTATCTGATAGTTTTGGATAACTCTTTTGGTTGTGTACTGGGGCAACATGACGTCACAGGAAAGAAAGAGCAGGCGATTTACTACCTCAGCAAGAAATTCACATCTTATGAGGTAAAGTACACTCAGCTCGAGAGGACGTGTTATGCTTTAACCTAGGTAATGCAGAAATTGAAACATTACTTGTCATCATATACCACCTATCTCATCTTGAGGTTGGAACCATTGAAGTACATTTTTCAAAAGCCCATGCCCACAGGGAGGCTCGCGAAATGGCAAATCTTGCTTACAGAATTTGATATTGTCTACGTGACCCGTACTGCGATGAAAGCACAAGCTGTGGCTGATCATTTAGTCGAGAACCCAGTTGATGATGAATATGAACCTTTGAAGACATATTTCCCTGATGAGGAGACAATGCACGTCGAGTAATTAGAACAAGTCGAAAAGCCAGGGTGGAAGCTATTCTTTGATGGGGCTGCCAATAGCAAAGGCATTGGGATAGGAGCAGTACTTATTTCTGAGACAGGGCAGCATTACCCTGTTACAGCTTAACTTCGCTTCTACTGCACCAATAACATGGCTGAATATGAGGCATGTATCTTAGGTTTGAGGTTGGCTATAGACATGGGTGTCCAGGAGATCTTGGTCATGGGTGACTCGGATCTTCTGGTGCATCAGATTCAGGGAAAATAGGGGACGCGAGACTTAAAGCTCATACCGTACCGGCAGTTTTTGCATGAACTTTGTCAACGGTTTCAGTCGATAGACTTCTGGCATATCCCAAGGATTCATAATGAAGTTGTTGATGCCTTGGCCACTTTGGCATCGATGTTGCATCATCCAGATAAGGCGTACGTGGACTCGTTGCAAATTCAGGTTCGAGATCAGCATGCCTATTGCAACAGGGTGGAGGAAGAGCTTGATGGTGAGCCATGGTTTCATGATATCAAAGAATACCTCAGGATGGGAGTATATCCGGCACAGACCACAGGGGATCAAAAGAGATCCATTAGACGCTTAGCGAGCGGATTTTTCTTCAGTGGAGGAGTGTTGTACAAAAGAACTCCAGATCTTGGTTTATTGAGGTGCATGGATGCTACACAGGCTACAACTATCATGATGGAGGTACATGCAGGAGTCTGTGGACCTCATATGAGTGGATATGTATTGGCCAAGAAGATTATCCGAGCAGGGTATTATTGGATTACTATGGAATGGGATTGTATCAGTTTCGTGCGCAAGTGTCATCAGTGTCAGGTACACGGAGACTTGATTCACTCTCCACCGTCTGAATTGCATACAATGTCGGCACCATGGCCTTTTTTTGCTTGGGAATGGATGTCATTGGGCCGATCGAGCCAGCGGCATCAAATGGGCACAGGTTTATTCCGGTAGCCATTGATTATTTCACTAAGTGGGTTGAGGCGAAAACTTTCAAATCGGTGACCAAGAAAGCAGTGGTTGATTTTGTGCATTCAAATATCATTTGTCGATTCGGAGTCCCAAAGGTAATTATCACAGATAACGGTACCAACCTCAACAGCCATCTGATGGCGGAGACATGTCAGCAGTTTAAGATCACGCACCGCAATTCTAAACCATATCGTCCTAAGGCTAATGGAGCAGTCGAAGCAGCTAACAAGAACATCAAGAAGACACTTCGGAAAATGGTGGAAGGATCCAGGCAATGGCATGAGAAGTTACCTTTTGCCCTATTAGGCTATCGCACTACTGTTCGCACTTCAGTAGGGGTGACTCCTTATTCATTGGTATATGGTACGGAGGCAGTGATACCTGTAGAGGTTGAAATACCATCCCTTCAGATTATTGCCGAGACGTAAATTGATGATGATGAGTAGGTCAAAGCTCATTTGGAACAATTGACATTGATTGATGAAAAGAGATTGACAGCAGTATGTCACGAACAGTTGTACCACAAAGAATAGCAAGAGCATATAACAAGAAAGTGCGCCCATGGAAGTTTGAAGTAGGGAAATTAGTGTTGAGGCGCATCCTACCTCACTGGGCTGAGGCAAAAGGAAAGCTCACCCCCAACTGCAGGGGCCATTTGTTGTAACCCGAGTGTTTTCCAATGGTGCATTGTATCTAACAGGTGTGGAAGGGAAATGTGTAGAAATGGCTATCAACTCTGATGCATTCAAGCGATACTATGTATGATTTCTTTATCTAAATGTACCTAATTGTATTTGGCATGTTTTGAGATTGAAATGACGAAGGCATTTTGTTCTGCTATCCAAACACTTTATCCTTTTTTATCCATTTGAGCCTTATTGTATTTTTCTTTCGTACCCTCTTTCGGAATCAGTAACAAATGCGAAAACCCGAATGGGAAAAGTAACTGGAGAAACAAGAGAAAAATAGTAAAAAAGAGAAAATAAGAGAAAAGAAAAGAAGGAAAAGAAAAAAAAGGAAAAGAGAAAAGAAAAAGAAAGAAAATAAAAGAAGAGAAAAGAAAAGAAAAAGCAAAAAAGGAAAAGAAAAGAAAAGAAAAGAGAAGAGAAGGAAAAGAAAAGAATGAAAAGAAAGTGGAAGAAAGAAAGATCGCAACAATAAAGTAATTTCTATGACCTGAACTACGTTTGACTTGATCCCGAAAGGGTACGTAGGCAGCCTCTCTCTGTGGTTCAGTCACAACAAAATAAAAGTCCAAAAGTCCCCAAGAAAGAAACTGGGAAAGAAGTTGTGGTCGTTGTGAGAAATCTGATTCCGAAAGTTGTAATCTTGAACCCATGTTGAATTATTTTGAGCCTCTATACCCTTCTTTCTAAACCCCATCCAAAAGCCACATTATGGTCCAAAGAAAGACCTTCCGATCAATCTTCAAGAAATGCTAATATGAGCAGGTAAAGTGATTCATGTTAGGGGCAACACTCTGATATCAGGAGAGAAAGGAAAATGATGAAAATGAGAGAGTCTTATTGGTGAAAACCCTCACGGGCACCGTAAGGCGACGGAAGCTGAGAGAAATAAAAAATAAGAGAGTCTTATTGGTGAAAACCCTCACGGGCACCATAAGGCGACGTGATCTGAGAGAAATTAAAATGAGAGAGTCTTATTGGTGAAAACCCTCACGGGCACCGTAAGGCGAATGTGGGTTTTCAGATGGGCAAACGAAACAAGTTTGTGATTGAAAGCTGCTCGAAACATGGCAAGACGAGCAAGGTTTGGGTTTTGGTGAAAGGCGGGTTATGAAAGTGTGAAACAGCAAATATGGTGATTGAAAGCTGATTGTTTAAACGGACTAGGCTGGTTAATCCAAAATGCATGGCACGGTCAATGGTACCAGTCGTTCCACTCAGATAAGTCCTATCCTTTTTCTCTTCATTACAAATCATCCGTTTTCAGAGTCTTTTTATCCTTAACCTTTGAGGTCATTTCATTTCATTCTCTTGAAGTCTGTCTATAAGATGTTTCAGTGTCAGTTCTGTTCAAAAACAAAAGAAGGATGTCAAGGCTAACTACCAAGCTTCCCAATTTTATGACACAACAAGGTTGGAACATATCAAAAGAAAGTAAGGCATGAAGGACCAATGGAAATCCCATCAGTGGGTTAATCAGATAACTGTGGGGAAAAAGAAAAGTTTCACAAGAGGGGCCAGAAACACAAAACAACAATATGGGGTAGAACATTTGGGTCATCAAAGTCAGAGGATTGAAAGTCAGTCAGGAAGTCGAGGCATTTCAAAGCAACTCCAGGGAAGCAAGTCGGAGCAGAACCGGAAGCAGGAACATACCCAACAAGAATGCCAGCAGTTAACCATCATTTTATATTAACAAATCTATCTTTGATTAAGATAGGGGCAGAAAATTTTCTTTGTCTGTTTGATTAAAATCAGGAGCCCACATGGAGAACAAGGAAATACATTTCAAGTTCCGCAATCAGGAGCCCACCTGGAGAACAAGGGAATACATTTCAAATTCAGCAATCAGGAGCCCACCTGGAAAACAAGGGAATACATTTCAAAGGTTCAGCAGTCAGGAACCCACCTGAAAAACAAGGGAAGTATGATGCAAATTTTATCTTTCAAGTTTAATATTGGGTAACATAACGCACCCAGTCATGAAACTGGGGCAGAAAATTTTCTTTATTCTGTCTGTTGTTGCAATTAGGAGCCCACCTGGAGAACAAGGAAATACATTTCAAGTTACGCAATCAGGAGCCCACCTGGAGAACAAGGGAATGTTTGTCAAAGTTCAGCAATCAGGAGCCCACCTGGAGAACAAGGGAATACATTTCAAGCGCAGCAGTCAGGCACCCACCTGGAGAACAAGGGAATACATTTCAAGCGCAGCAGTCAGGCACCCACCTGGAGAACAAGGGAAGTACAATTCCAATTTTAGCTTGTAATAATTGATAAAATGATGTGCCCAACCACCAAATTGGGGCAGAAAAATTTTCTTTGGATGTCTATTCGGTTGCAGTCAGGAGCCCACCTGGAAAATAAGGGAATACTTTTCAAATTCAGCAATCAGGAGCCCACCTGGAGAACAAGGGAATACCTTTCAAATTCAGCAATCAGGAGCCCACCTGGAGAACAAGGGAATGCTTTTCAAATTCATTAATCAGGAGCCCACCTGGAGAACAAGGGAATACTTTGCAAATTTCAGCAATCAGGAGCCCACTTGGAGAACAAGGGAATACGTTTCAAGTTACGCAATCAGGAGCCCACCTGGAGAACAAGGGAATACATTTCAAAGTTTCAGCAGTCGGGCACCCACCTGGAAAACAAATGAAGTATAATGCAAATTTTATCCTTCAAGTTTTAATATGTGGGAACATAACGCACCCAGTCATCAAACTGGGGCAGAAAATTTTCTTTGTCTTCTATGATTTGTTGCAATTAGGAGCCCACCTGGAGAACAAGGGAATACTTTTCAAATTCAGCAGTCAGGAGCCCGCCTGGAGAATAAGGGAATACTTTTCAAGCATTGCAGTCAGGAGCCCACCTGGAGAACAAGGGAATACTTCTCAAGCGTCAGCAACCAGGAGCCCGCCTGGAGAATAGAGGCACATATTCAGAAGAATGGCAAAACATTGCCAATCATAATTCAAGGCAACAACAAGAATCCCATAAAAAGAATACAAGATACATGTTCAAGGCAACACAAGAGCAAGTTTGAAGACATAGATAGGATCTTTTGTAATTCATAGAGCATTGCTTAGGCTAGTTTCTTTTGTTTTACCACGGTGTAATAAGGAAGTCGACGAGCAGTAGCAGCAGCAACAGCAGTGAAATCACAGCTCCTGGTAGCCCGAGCTACCAGACACTCCCGAACTACACTGACCTGATTCCTGTTTAGCCCAGGATATGTAGGCAGCCTCTGAAGCAGGGTGCGGTCAGCTCTTTCAAAAATGCTTCACACGGAATATGCGAACGGGCAAAAATCGCTCATTTTCGCTCACTTGTCTTTGCATGAAAGCTCTTCGTGTTTCCGGGCAAAGAGCGGCAGTTGTGAGCACGTGATTTTTTTCCTAAGCAAATAGTTCCCAAAAATTCAAACAAAACAACTTCTTTATTATTTTACAATTTTTGTAAATTTTGTGACATTTTTGGTAATTGTTGCATTTTATTTGTGCATTTTAATTCATATGAAAAATACAAAAGTACATTGACATTTAGGTTTAATTTCATATTTTTGTGTCAATTAATAGTTAAAATTGTTCGCATATAAAGAAAATGACAAAAATGGTTCTTTGCACTTTTATTTTTAATTTGTGGAATTTATTTTAATTTTAGTTTAAACTAGAAATTAGTTAATTTTGGGGAATTAAATAATATCATATTAGAGTTAATTGGGTCTTTGATTTTTATTTATTGACATTTTTAACAAAATCAAAAAATTAAAAAAAATATAATCCAAAACAAGAAAAGAGAAAAGAAAGCAAATAAACAAAAAAAAGAGAAAAGCAAAAGAAATTACAGTGGGCTGTTACATTTTTTGAATCAGTTCTGAGCCCAAACATTACCCCACACCCCAGGCCCAATGTCCCCTGCCCGGTCCAGCCCCTTAATGTCCAAACGACGTTGTTTCACGTTATTTAATCTGGGCCATCAAATTTCCTTGATCCAACGGTCACAATTGACTCTTGTTATTGTAATAAAAATATCCGAATTATTGTATAACCCTAAAAATATTTTATCCCTTTCTCGTACCCTCACCCACTCCCCTGTAACGCCGCTATAGCCACCACGTCTCCACCGTCCTCCACCCTAACGCCGCCGGCCGGAAATCTTCGTCGCCGGTGGCGATGCTCAGATGAACCCAAAAAATACACCCTAGGTGCTCCTCCTCCTCCTCCTCTTTCCGAATCTGCCATTAGTTTTCCTCAAATCCTAGCCATCTGTCTCGAATCTTAAATCTAAAGTCCGGCCAAAAATCCTAGTTCATCCAAACTTCTCCAAATTCACACCCTACAATCCCTAGACCCCCCTCACCCCTAATCCTCAACCAAATCCCTTCAAACCCTGTTGAAACTGGACGAATTTTGAATCTAGGGTTCGAAGCCTTCCACCTTTTCTAGGAACTTCAGGTATCTCGGAGGGTTTCTAATTAGTATTATATATTTATTTTGGACAAAATAAACCAATAACACTAATTGGAAATTAAATGCGAGATTAATCAGGATGAAGCACGGAATCAGTGAGTATTTTTTTCTTCTTCTTCTCGAGTTCTTCTTGTTTCTTTGTTTAAGGTCTGTTGTGTTTTCATGATTGTTAATTGTTCGCTTAGTTAACCTTGGTTCTAATTTTGAGTCTATTCTATTTTCGTTTGATTTTCCTTTTGATGCCTGGTTGATTTAGTTTAATTGGGTTCCTGATTACAATTTTGTAATTTCTTTTAGCTTAATGGTAGTTTTGTTAGTTCAATTGTGATTACGATTTTTTCGGTGTAGTAGAGTCTGTTTTCATTCATTTCAGTATTACTTTTATAAGTATAATGAATCTGTAGGTATTTCGTTAAGCATTTGTTTGATTTTATTCTGTATTTAATAGTTCTTTTATTAGTTATAGATAATTGGTTATAGCTGAATTAGGGTTGATTAATCAGACTCCAGTTAAAAGGATAGAGTAATGGTAACTTAGGAAAGTAATTGTAAGGGGTTTTCAAGGGTAATTTAGGCATGGAAAAGGGTAGTTTAGTGAAGAATAGTAATTTCAAAATGGAGGCAAGGGTAATATAGGCATTGCATAGGCAAAAGAACATTCTAGAACCTTCTAGATAGGGGTACAGAGAGAATTTCAGTGATTTTAGTGGTAGTAACTTGAGTGACAAGTCATGAAATGAGGGGTAGATAGATAAAAATAGAAAGAATTAAAAAGGGACTAGGGGTGTAAATGTAAATCTAAAGTTTCTCCCCTACCTTGCCTATAAAAGGCAGTCATCTCTGCCTTGGGAAAGAAGTTTTCAGCCTCCAAAATTCCCCCCAAAATCCATTCTCTGCAAAACTTAATTTTACATTTGAATTTCCAAAAATCAAATCCTAGATCTAATACTTTAAAAAACCAAAAAAAACAACAAAAAGACTTCGAAAAAAAATCCAAAAAGAAATCATTGTTTCATTAGAAATTGTAGGTTAATTTTGTTGTTCTAGTTACCAATTCACATCTCCTAGTTCTCTCTTTTGTTACTGAAATTTAAGAAGCATTCCTAGTTGATTTCGAGAAGCTTTTGGGTTCAGTAATTTTATTATTGGTTGTTTGTGGTTTCTGTTGAAATTACAACTCTGTCCGGGCTTTGTTTGAGTGTATTTTCTAGGATGAAATTGAGTTTGATGTTGATCTGGTTCTCATTGACTATTGCTGTTGTACTTATTGTGCTGATTTCTCCTCAACTCCATTGTTTTCTACTTCCAGGTACACAGCTTGCCTATTGATAGCTATGAGATGAAATGTGAGATGTGAACTTGTAGTTGAAGCATGAAATGCCATTCAGTTTTGGAGATGTGCATTGAATATGCAGTCTGTTTAATCATTTTTTTTTGCTTTGCATTTGAATTTGATTTAGCTAGATGGACATTGATCATGTAATAATGAACTGAAACTGTTTGTATTAGCTAGACTATTAAATTGTGGATCTGAACTCATTTTCTTTCTAAGTCTGTAGCTTCATTAAATGTAGTTGAACTCTTGTGTTAATTGTAGCTTAGAATTGAAATAAAGTACTTCCATAAATAGATTGAGAATCCTTATTAGTTGATGTTTTGCTATTTGAAATGTTAGTAGAAGAAGAATAGGGATTATGAAAGGCAATATATATAACGTTAATAATTTGCTTCAATAATCCTCGTTCACTTATGGTTAATAATGATAATTCGATTAAACATTAGTTATTGTTTTATTAAGTCGTAGCATGAACAGCAGCTTTGGGTCTAATAGACACATGAATTAGAATGGATAATTTTCAGGGTAGCATAAGAACTGGGTAAAAATCAGAGAATAATTGTTCATTTTGTTGAGTTAATTAATTGAAATTGATAGCTTAAAGCCTTCAATAAGGTAGTGCAAGTTGAACTGAAGTTTTGGTTTAAATAAGTGGCTGAGGGTTCGATGGCCCATTTACACAAAGTTTCAGGGTATTTTGAGCGGCCCAAGTCCCATTTTGATGTACGCATATGTCTGGGCCTGGGCCAAAGCTTTGGCAATACTGGCCTGAGTCGTTGAGGCATGATATTATTGAGTTTATCCCATAACAAATTAATTGGGATTTTTATTTTTAGAGACGAATAAATAGAAAAATTATAGTCACTTAGGATTGGCCTTTAAATAAAAATGAGACGAGCCTTGCCAAATAAAAATACAAATTGCGGGGCCCTCGATAATTGCTTATACAAAAATACTTAGAAACTCGGGAGGACCGTTTAGCGAATTTCACGGTCTTCCCCAAAGATAATAAACGCATAATTGCTTTAGGCACGTATTTTAATAATATTACCTTCCTAAATACGGGTGCACATTTATGTGACCCAAATTTAAATATCAACGAAGTCGAATGTGTCAAAAGCAACGGGTCCACTGGTGCGACGTGGTGCGAGATATATTTTTACGACGTTACAATTCTTATTAAAAAAATAATAATAATAATAAAACTAAAGTGGGTTACTAATAAAAAGCACATAAGTTAGAACATGTTTTTGAAATTAGATAAAATCAAATACAACAGTTGAGTGACCGTGCTAGAACCACGGAATCCGGGAATGCCTAACACCTTCTCCCGGGTTAACAGAATTCCTTACTCAGATTTCTGATTCGCGAACTGTTAATAGAGTCATAATTTCCTCGGTTCGGGATTCAATCGGTGACTTGGGACACCATAAATCTCCCAAGTGGCGACTCTGAATCTTTTAATAAAATGAATCCTGTTCCGATTGTCCTTCAAGTTGGAAATAACTCCTTTTATTATACCCTTGCGGGTGTAGCGGAAAAAGGAGGTATGACAGTGCGTAGCTACTACTATGTTATTGTCCGGGTAGTTAGGACCCATCAGCATATTATACTTGAATTCATTACGAACCCATCGATGACTTGGATTGTTTAAAATACCCTTGATTAGTAAACAAATTTAAAAAAAAAGATTAAACATCATTTCCTGAATTTGTTAAATAGAGAATTGTCTTATTTGGATAATTATTCCTCGATAAAATTTTAATTGGCTACCTGAGCATGTATCTTGCGTGTACCTGCGTCGCATGGATGATTCGCGAGCAGGGTGATTGATCGCATTAAACTAATAAATGAAATTCTAAAAAGACTTAAGCTTCCTTTTCTCTAAGTTATTAAAGAGAATTGGCCTTTCTTGGATAATCGCTCCATGTTGAATTCCTGACTGATTGCCTATCTGTGTGTGTTTATTTTGGACCGGGCCGAACGCCTCGGCAGATTAATAGATGCATATATAGGCGCGTCGTCGACCCTCGGCAAGTGCACATTTATTTCTATTGGATCGGACCGTCGCCTCGGTATAATTTGCGCATGCTTTTATTGCTGCCTGGACTTATTTAAGTCGTTACATGCCTCACTCTGGCTAGAGATCATCTTGTTAATAATGAAAAGAAATCTTGAAAATTTTCCTATGAAGGAATTACGTGTTTACTTGTTTCCTCTATCTGGATAAAAATTATGTTAGAAAATAAATCCACTGTTCGATATGTATATTGAGAATAAATAACCGTTGGACCATTAGAGTGTATCAAAGTTGACCATCTCGTCTCTAACCCTTCGGGATTAGGCGGGACACTCACTGAGTATACGTTGATTACGTACTCATACTATACTTTTGTACGTTTTTGTTACACAGGTGTATATACCTCTAGCAGCCTATTGGGCGTAGCAGCATGGATGATGCTGGGACTAGGTGAGCTGCATCATTGAGGTGACTGCAGCTAGAGTAGTTCCTTCCAATGTACTGTATTTACTTTCCGTCCACTGTATTCCGGACGGATGTCGTATTTTATTTCTCTCATCAGTAGTTGCTCATGTACTTGTGACACCGGGTTCTGGGGATGTATTTGAATTATTTGAAAATCTTAAAAGTTGTTTAAATATTTTATTTATTTATTCGGAAGAACACACTGGGTCTTGTTTAAAACGTATAAAAGAAATATTTTTCAAAAGTGTTAAAATGAGATTTAATTAAGTATTTGAGTTGGTTGGCCTGACGGCGGTGTCCGGCGCCACCACGACCCTTAGTGGATTTTGGGTCGTGACATATTCATTGGAGTTAATATGGCGGATTTATTCACCAAATATTTGCCAACGTCAACCTACAAAAAGCTAGTGCACAAGATTGGGATGCAAAGGCTCAATGATGTGAATTGATGCTCTCATCAGGGGGAGTTAATGCGCGTTGCACTCTTTTTCCCTTACAAGGTTGTGTCCCACTGGGTTTTCCTTGCACGGTTTTTAATGAGGCAACCAAAAGGCGTATTATTAAATATGTGTACTCTTTTTTTCTTTTCTAGTTTTTTTTTCCATTGAGTTTTATTTTAGTTAAGGTTTTAACGAGGCACATTATCTGTTGAATAGACATTCAAGGGGGAGTATTATAAATAGAATTCTATTTATGATGAATGTCCATATTTAGAGAGATTCTAGGGTCTATTACTTGGTGGGTAAGTCACCATCTCCCTATAAATAGAGGGTTCTATTTCATTGTAATTCATCTCAAATCAATAAGAATTCTCTCTCCCTACTTTTCTCTACAATATTGTTTTTCTTTTTTTATTATTTCATAACAGTAAGCTTAAATTTGGAGATTCTATTTTTATCTCCGACTCCTTGATTTTCACATGGAGAGAGGAGTAAGTTCCTTTTTTGTATTTGTTGTACTAAACGTAATAATAAAATGTGTTGTAGTTAGTGTTAATTTATCACTTATGGCTAGTAGTTATGAAAACTTCCCAAATATGAATGTGAACGTATATGCAAACTGAATATTACAACTAAATCAAGTGGACATCACTCAGTAAAAACATTTGGCAAAGCGGTGTCGGATTTCCAGGTCCGTCCGCCCCTGTTCACTGCATATGCGCTATGTATAAAGAGCCTCCCCCTCGCCTTTCCCACCTGCTCGCCTTTCCCACCTGCCATTTTATGTTTGTACAAGTAGGGGTCATTTGGTACGAGGTATAAGAAGGGATAAGGGTGGTATAAGAATTTAATAATATATCTTGATACTTTGTTTGGTTAGCAAACTAGGTATAAGTTATTCCGGTGTTAATTTTAACACTGGGATAACTTATACCTTATAGAAGGTGGGGTAATTAGCATCGATATAACCTATACCTTCTTCTTTAGAGATTATTCAATTTTCATTCTTAATACAACATACCAACAATGAATAAACGACAATCCCAGCATAACTTATCTCAATATTACTTATACCGGTATAACTTATACATGTATAAATCGTATTCCAACCAAACAACCCGTATATTGCAAGTAATAAAATCCACTACAATATTTTAGGCCTACGACCACACCGAACAAGTGTGGCCTAAACTAGCAAAAAGTGTGGCATTTGATTAAAGGCCACACTTTTCGAATTTAGGCAATGCTTTATTGGGGGTGGCCAAAACAAGCGTAACTTTTGACCGAAGGGCACACTTTTCAATTGTTGCCTTACCAGCCACGCTTAAAAGCGTGGGCTATTAGATATCAAAGACAACGCTTATTACACCTCAATTAAGAACACTTTTATATCTTACAGCCACACTCGGAAAGTGTGGCATTTGTTATCTTATAGGCAACACTTTTAAAGCGTGACAAATTGGCTAGAGTATACAATTTATATTTTAATTCTTTTTATAAATTTTCATTTTGCATAATATCTTGTAATAATAGTTATTTCAAGCATATTCATTGTTATCATATATTTTGATGATATAAAGAACTAAACTAGCTAATAAGTACCAAAAAATAATAATTCAAATGAATACACATACTAACAAAACAATGAATCAAAATGCCCATTAACAATAAACTTTACAAAAGTGAGTATATTCATAAAGTATCATGAATATTAGACATCCTAATTATCCAATAATTCTTCGCATTCACATTAAGATCAAATTGACATTCCGCCACCATTTCCAGTAGCATCACCCATATTATCCTACACATAAAAAGATTATAATTAGATAGAAATTAAACATTGATCTTTTGTCAAGAAGAAAAAATACTAGGATAACATATAGTAGCACCATGTTTTACATATTTTTCAGTCACATATAAAAAAAAAAGAATAATGAGTAACCACGCAATACATGAATAGCCATGTCGGAGCAACATAGCTAAAAATGCTGCAAAGACTAAAAGACCTTAAATGAAAAAAGCAAGTATACTTGCCTATTCAGAGCATAATCAACTCCGACAGCATCATCTCCATCAAAGCTGAATCCATTTGGTTCAAGACCACTGTAATGACCCGGCCGGTCATTTTTGGAATTTATGCCCCGAACCCCCATTAACTGTTTTCCCTGAGTTCATTTCTGCTATTTTGGTTTGCCGGTACGTTCGGTATTAGGATTCGGAGTGTTTTGGGACACTTAGTCCCTAAATGAGAGTTTAAGAGTTGAAAAAAGCTCTGTATTCGGAATAGTGTGAAGACGACCTCGGAATGGAAATCCGATGGCTTCGTTAGCTCTGTTAGGTGATTCCGGGGTTGGGAGCGTGTTCGGAATGTTAATTAGAGGTCCGTAGCTCTTTTAGGTTTGAAATGCCGAAGTTTGAATTTTTTGAAGTTCCGGTCCGATAGTGAGTTTTTGATCCGAGGGTTGGATTTGAATTCCGGAAGTTTCTGTAGCTCCTTCATGTCATTTGGGATGTGTGTGCAAAATTTCAGGTCATTCGGACGAGGTTTGGATAGGTTTTTGATCGAAAGTGTGTTTGGTTAGAATTTGAAGTTCCTAGGCTTGAATCTTGGCTAAAATCGGGTTTTCGGCATTGTTTCGGGTGGTTTAAGGATAGGTACAAGTTTGAATATGGTATTAGGTGATATTGATATTTTTGGTTTGGATCCCGGGGGTCCCGAGATGATTTCGGATGCTCAATGGGTTAATTTTTGGAAGTTAAAAGGAAAATTGCAGCAGGCTTCTGTTGTTTTCGCTTCTGCGGCTGGGGAACCGCAGAAGCGGCCTGTGAGATGCAGAAGCGGTTTACCACCTTCTTCTCTGAGACCGCAGAAGCGGCTTTGAAGCCGCATAAGCGGAGTCGCGGAAACGACCTGGGCACCGCAGAAGCTGAAGCTGGGCCTCCCTCCAATTTCCGCAGAAGCGGAATATTTTCCGCATAAGCGTAGTCGCAGAAGCGGCTTGTTAATTGCAGAAGCGATTTTGAGACCTCCCCTCATAGACCACAGAAGCGGTCATTGTTCCCAGAAGCGAGACCGCAGAAGCGGTCCCTTGTCCGCAGAAGCGGAAACGCCTAGGCAGAAATAGGAAATATCGAGGGTTTAGTTCCATAAGTGTGAAAATCAATTTTGAGCTCGGGCAAGGTCGATTTTTCGAGGAATTTTTAGAGGCAACGATTGGGTAACGATTTCTTACTCCCTTATGATTAATACCCACTAATCTAACCCCAAATTCAACTTTAATTTCGGATTTTTGAATGAAAATTTGGGGTAAAGTTCTTAAACCTAATTGTGAGGACTTGAGGGGGCATTTGACCTCCGATTTTGGAGATTTTTATATGGTTAGACTCGTGAGAGTACGAGGGTTCTGAAAATGTAAACATATTTTGATTTCGAGACGTTGGCTAGAGGGGTATTTTGGTCATTTTACCTATTTTTGCGCCTTAGCTTTAATTTTTACGGTGTAATCAGCTACTTGCGATGTTATTTACAATATGTAATTGGTTTGAATAGATTTGGGCCACTCGGAGTCGGATACTCGTGGCAAGGGCATTGTTTCTTAGCGGTTTCGTACCGGTTCGAGGTAAATGGCTTGCCTAACCTTCTGTGGGGGACTTCGTCCCTTAGGATGTGATAATTGATAATTGAATGCCTTGTACGTGAGGTGACGAGCGCGTACTTNAGCGTAGAAGAGCATGTTTAATTAATCCAAGCTGCCTATTTGTTTAAATTTTCTTAATTGTGATTACGTGGAGCATGTTAGGCCAGTATTCCTAGATGCCTTGTATTGTCGTACTTGAATTTCTGAGTATTTCTCTGATGTTGGTCGCGCATTTACATTGGGACTACGGAGGCGGTACTCTGGGAGTTCCCCCTTGTTTGTTTACTTTGGGACTACGGGTTCGATTCCCGAGAGATCCCCCTGCACTTCTTATTTTGGGACTACGGGACAGTATCCCGGGAGATCCACCTGCACTTTTAATTTGGGACTACGGGACGGTATCCCGGGAGATCCCCCTGCACTTTTATTTTGGGACTATGGGACGGTATCCCGGGAGATCCCCCTGCACTTTTATTTTGGGACTATGGGACGGTATCCCGGGAGATCCCCTTGCACACTGTTGAATTGATTACGGGACAGTATCCCGGGAGCTTTGATATTGATATGAGAAAAAGGGCTGCAGGACGGTATCCTGGAAGACCCTCGTCGGTATTCTTGTAACTTTGTTGTTTTACTCTGTGTTTCTGTTACGTCTTGCAGTACTATATTGCGTTGATCTGTCTTATCCCATCGCTGTGTTCATTAGTTTTCATCAGACTTCGATACTATTAATCTCTTGNAATCGAGCGCATTATCGGTGATTTTAGATCTGCGTTGGGAGACTTGAGATATGCATCTGCCGCTTCCGTAGATCCGAGGAGTCTCCTTCTACTCCTCCTCATAGATAGTAGTTTCATTTTATTGGTTCGGTTGTATAGACATTTCTGGATGATAGAGCCATAGTTTATGTCCTTTAGCCTATGTTTGCCCATGAGTTTCCGGGTCTTGGAGGTCGTTTCAGTGTTTTGAGTTGAAGTGTATGTGCCAGGTGGCACTTATTACATTTTTTTTATATTATTCAGTATTAGTTTTATTACTTTCGTAAAGGTTGTTAAAATTCCGCAATGTGTTAGGCTTACCTAGTCGCGAAGACTGGGTGCCGTTATGACAGGTTCATGATTGGTGAACTAGGGTCGTGACAAGTTGGTATCATAGCTCTAGGTTTATAGGAGAGACACAGGCCAGTTTATTAGAGTCTCACTGATCGGTACGGAGACGTCCGTATTTATCTACGAGGGGCTATGTAACTGTTTAGGAAAAATCTTCATTTCTTTTGAATTCCTCGTTGTGCGATGTTTTTACACAAATTCTAAACTTCTGTCTTCTGTTCTCTCACAAATGGTGAGGACACGTGCTACACGCGAGGACCAGGCACTCGCGCCCCCTGTTATCGCCGTCAGAGGCGGGGGTAGAGGTCGAGGACCAGCCACAGCACCCGCACGCGCTGCCGCTGAGGCACCACCAGCAGATCCAATTGGAGCACAGGCACCTGATACACCTACTACAACCACTACTACTCCAGCGCTCCAGGAGACCCTGGCTCAGTTCATGAGCATGTACACTACCTTGGCTCAGGCGGGGTTGCTTCCCCTCGCTGCAGCCACATCTCAGGTCGGGGGAGGGACCCAGACTCCCGCAGCCCGCAATCCTGAGCAGAGAGTGCCGATGGAGCAGGTTCCAGAGGTTATTCCTGTACCGTCTGCAGCACCAGTACATCCCGGGGATGGGTCAGCTGTCTCAGAGGACGAGCAGTGCAGGCTAGAGAGGTTCAAGAAATATGACCCCCTAGTGTTCAGTGGCCTAGCTTCAGATGACGCATTGCGATTCTTGGAGGAGTGTCATCGCATTATTCGTACTATGGGCATAGTGGAGTCTAGTGGGGATTCTTTCACCGCCTTTCAGCTTCAGGGAGCCGCTTATGATTGGTGGCGTACTTATGAGTTGGATAGTCCAGTCGAGTCTGCCTCACTGACTTGGACCCAGTTCTCAGACATGTTTATGAGGGAGTTTGTTCCCCAGTGCCTCAGGGATTCATGGCGCGCGGAGTTTGAGCATTTGCGCCAGGGTACTATGACAGTATCTGAGTATGCCATCTGTTACACCCGGTTGGCCAGACATGCACCGGCTTTGGTCGCCACGGTCTGGGAGAGAGTGCAGAGGTTTGTTGAGGGTCTTATTCCGCCTATCCGATCCAGCATGGCTAGAGAGCTAGATATGGATGTACCTTATCAGCAGGTGGTGAGTATTGCTAGACGTATTGAGGGTATGCTCGCTAGGGAGCGAGGAGAGAGGGAGGCCAAAAGGTCTCGTGAGTCGGGCCATTTCTCTGGTGCCCGTACTACAGCAGCCGGTCGATATGGTAGAGGTTATTCTGGTCGTCCTGTTCATTCGGCCTTGCCAGCAGCCGGTAGTACTCCAGCTCCACCAGCACCTCAGGAGCCTTATTATGCGCCTCTAGTTTCTAGCGCGCCTCCTGCGCGGGGTACTCCCAGAGGTCAGTCTAGTGGACTTAGCTCCAGTCATTCACAGCCACCACG
>MU740184.1:132096-171303 GCA_026770625.1 Nicotiana glauca
GTTTGGGGAGTTTGGCATATCTACCAGCCTCAGAGAGACCTATGGCGATGGATGTTCAGGCCTTGGCCAGGCAGTTCGTTAGATTGGATCTTTCGGAGCCCAGTCAGATTCTGGCTTGTGTGGTTTCTCGGTCTTCCCTATTTGATCGCATCAGGGAGCGTCAGTTTGATGACCTTCATTTACTTGTCCTTCAGGACAGAGTTCAGCGCGGTGATGCACGAGATGTTACCATCGGGGATGATGGAGTGATGAGGATGCAGGGGCGGATTTGCGTGCCCAATGTGGATGATCTTTGAGAGTTGATTTTAGCTAAGGCCCATAGCTCGCGGTATTCCATCCATCCGGGTGTCGCGAAGATGTATCAGGACTTGAGGCAGCACTACTGGTGGAGGCGAATGAAGAAGGATATAGTTGACTATGTGTCTAGATGCCTCAACTGCCAGCAGGTGAAGTATGAGCACCAGCGTCCGGGTGGGTTGCTACAGCAGATTGAGATCCCAGAGTGGAAGTGGGAGCGCATCACCATGGACTTCGTATCTGGACTTCCACGGACTGTGAGGAAGTTTGATTCTATTTGGGTCGTTGTGGATCGGCTGACCAAGTCCGCTCACTTCATACCTGTGTGTACTACATATTCATCAGAGCGGTTGGCAGAGATCTATATCAGGGAGATCGTCCGGTTGCATGGTATTCCAATTTCTATCATTTCAGACAGAGGCAATCAGTTTACTTCACGGTTCTGGAGAGCTGTGCAGTAGGAGTTAGGCACTCGAGTGGAGCTGAGCACGGCATTTCACCCCCAGACGGATGGATAGTCTGAGTGCACTATTCAGATTTTGGAGGATATGCTCTGTGCGTGCGTGATTGAGTTTGGAGGGTCATGGGATCACTTTTTTCCACTAGCGGAGTTTGCTTATAACAACAGCTATCAGTCCAGCATTCAGATGGCGTCGTATGAGACCCTATATGGTAGGAGATGCAGATCCCTGATGGGTTGGTTTGAGCCGGACGAGGCCAGATTATTAGGTACAGAGATGGTTCAGGACGCGATGGACAAGGTCAAGGTGATTCAGGATAGACTCCGTGCAGTCCAGTCCAGACAGAAGAGTTATGCGGACAAGAAGGTTTGCGATGTGGCATTTATGGTCGGCGAGCGGGTTCTACTTCGGGTCTCGCCCATGAAGGGCGTCATGAGATTTGGGAAGAAAGGGAAGCTAAGTCCGAGATTTATTGGGCCTTTTAAGCTTGCCATACCTCCCAGCCTAGCCGGAGTTCATCCGGTATTTCATATTTCTATGCTCTTGAGATATCATGGTGACCCGTCGCACGTGTTGGATTTCAGTTCTGTCCAGCTGGACAATGATCTATCTTATGTTGAGGAGCCAGTGGCCATTTTGGATAGGCAGGTCAGAAAGTTGAGGTCAAAGAACATCGCTTCAGTGAAGGTCCAGTGGCGGGGTCAGCCGGCCGAGGAGGCGACTTGGGAGATCGAGCGGGATATGCGCAGCCAGTACCCTCATCTTTTTGCTACTTCAGGTATGTTTTGTATGCTCGTTCAAGGACGAACGAATGTTTAAGTGTAGGAGGATGTAACGACCCGGCCGGTCATTTTTGGAATTTACGCCCAGAACACCCATTAACTATTTTCCCTAAGTTCATTTCTTCTATTTTGGTTTGCCGGGACGTTAGGTATTAGGATTCGAAGTGTTTTGGGACACTTAGTCCCTAAATGAGAGTTTAAGAGTTGAAAAATGCTCCATATTTGGAACAGTGTGAAGACGAACTCGGAATGGAAATTTGATGGTTCCGTTAGCTCCGTTAGGTGATTTTGAGGTTGGGAGCGTGTTCGGAATGTTAATTGGAGGTCCGTAGCTCTTTTAGGCTTGAAATGCTGAAGTTTGAATTTTTTTGAAGTTCCGGTCCGATAGTGAGTTTTTGATCCGAGGGTCGGATTTGAATTCCGGAAGTTTCTGTAGCTCTGTCATGTCATTTCAGATGTGTGCGCAAAATTTCAGGTCATTCGGACGAGGTTTGGATAGGTTTTTGATCGAAAGTGTGTTTGGTTAGAATTTGAAGTTCCTAGGCTTGAATCTTGGCTTAAATCGGGTTTTCGGCGTTGTTTTGGGTGGTTTAAGGATTGGTACAAGTTTGAATATGGTATTAGGTGGTATTGGTGTTTTTGGTTTGGATCCCGGCGGTCCCGGGATGATTTCGGATGCTCAACGGGTTAATTTTTGGAAGTTAGAAGGAAAATTGCAGCAGGCTTCTGTTGTTTTCACTTCTGCGGCTTGGGAACCGCAGAAGCGGTTCCGCAGAAGCGGCCTGTGAGACGCAGAAGCGGTTTACCACCTTCTTCTCTGAGACCGCAGAAGCGGCTTTGAAGCCGCATAAGCGGAGTCGCGGAAACGACCTGGGCACCGCAGAAGCGGAAGTTGGGCCTCCCTCCAATTTCCGCAGAAGCGAAATATTTTCCGCATAAGCGTAGCCGCAGAAGCGGCTTGTTAATCGCAGAAGCGATATTGAGACCTCCCCTCATAGACCACAGAAGTGGTCATTGTTCCGCAGAAGCGGTCCCTTGTCCGCAGAAGCGGAAACGCCTAGGAAGAAATAGGAAATATCTAGGGTTTAGTTCCATAAGTGTGAAAATCAATTTTGAGCTCGGGCAAGGGCGATGTTTCGAGGAATTTTCATAGGCAACGATTGGGTAACGATTCCTTACTCCCTTATGATTAATACCCACTAATCTAACCTCAAATTCAACTTTAATTTCGGATTTTTGAATGAAAATTTGGGGTAAAGTTCTTAGACCTAACTGTGAGGATTTGAGGGAGCATTTGACCTCCGATTTGGGAGATTTTTATATGGTTAGACTCGTGAGAGTACGAGGGTTCTGAAAATGTAAAAATATTTTGATTCCGAGACGTTGGCTGGAGGGGCATTTTGGTCATTTTATCTATTTTTGCGCCTTAGCTTTAATTTTTACAGTGTAATCAGCTACTTGCGATGTTATCTACAATATGCAATTGGTTTTAATAGATTTGGGCCACTCGAATTCGGATACTCGTGGCAAGGGCATTGTTTCTTAGCGGTTTCGTACCAGTTCAAGGTAAGTGGCTTGCCTAACCTTGTGTGGGGGACTTCGTCACTTTGGATGTGATAATTGATAATTGAATGCCTTGTATGATATGTGACAAGTGCGTACTTGAGCAAATTGTTGAAAACCCAAATTTTTACTTAATTACTTGATTTGGATTCTCTTTCATATTTGCCTTACTTTACTTGCTTTTATAGCATGTGCTAGCGTAGAAGAGCATGTTTAATTGCTCCAAGCTACCTATTTGTTTAAATTGTCTTAACTGTGATTACGTGGAGCATGTTAGGCCAGTATTCCTGGATGCCTTGTATTGTCGTACTTAAATTTCTGAGTATTTCTCTGATGTTGGTCGCGCATTTACATTGGGACTACGGAGGCGGTACTCCGGGAGTTCCCCCTTGTTTGTTTACTTTGGGACTACGGGTTCGATTCCGGGGGATCCCCCTGCACTTCATATTTTGGGACTACAAGACGGTATCCTGGGAGATCCCCCTGCACTTTTATTTTGGGACTACGGGACGGTATCCCGGAAGATCCCCTTGCACACTGTTGAATTGATTACGGGACGGTATCCCGGGAGCTTTGATATTGATATGAGAAAAAGGGCTGCAGGACGGTATCCTGGAAGACCCTCGTCGGTATTCTTGTAACTTTGATGTATTTACTCTGTGTTTCTATTTCGTCTTGCAGTATTATATTACGTTGATTTGTCTTATCCCATCGCTGTGTTCATTAGTTTTCATCAGACTTTGATACTATTAATCTCTTGCTATTTTATTGTTTTCTGTCTCAGTAGGGCCCTGACCTTTCCCCGTCACTACCCAACCGAGGTTAGGCTTGGCACTTACTAAGTACCGCTGTGGTGTACTCATGCTACTCTTCTGCACACTTTTGTTGTCCAGATCCAGGTACTTCTAATCGAGCACATTATCGGTGATTTCAGAGCTGCGTTGGGAGACTTGAGGTATGCATCTGCCGCGTCCGCAGATCCGAGGTGTATCCTTCTACTCCTCATAGATAGTAGTTTCATTTCATTGGTTCAGTTGTATAGACATTTCTGGATGATAGAGCCATAGTTTATGTCCTTTAGCCTGTGTTTGCCCGCGAGTTTCCGGGTCTTGGAGGTTGTTTCAGTGTTTTGAGTTGAAGTGTATATGGCAGGCGGCACTTATTATATTTTTCTTATATTATTCAGTATTAGTTTTATTGCTTTCGTGAAGGTTGTCAAAATTCCGCAATATGTTAGGCTTACCTAGTCGTGAAAACTGGGTGCCGTCATGACAGGTTCATGATTGGTGAACTAGGATCGTGACAACCACACTGTTGTGCTCTCTCTTTGTCATGGTCAACATCAAATACAGTATCATAAAGTCCTATTATATAGAATGCAGAGGTTAATACACTAATTCAAAAAAAAATGAATTGGGATCTACTAAAATAATAATTAAGTCAATGGCATCAAAAGAAAATTCTAGCATGTGTAGACAAATGTTTATTCTCGCATTTAATTCAAGAAAATGCATTATGCTCCTGTGAATCCAATATACATCAAGTGAATTCCCTACTAAAAGAGAAAACTACAGTTTAATTCCTCCACTACTTCAATTTAAACACCTCTGAAAATCTAAAAGTAGCATCCTTATAGGGGTGATGGAAAACAAATTGTAGCAGATGATGGATTTGAAAATCATGGAACTACATGGCAAAAAAAGCCTGGGCAAAATAGTGCAGCAGATGTAGAAATTTCAACTAGTGTTCAAGTTGCATCAGGTTTTCAAGTTATTAGGAATCCTGGGCAGTAAGGGTGTGATGAGTTAAATAAAGAATCATATGTTGTTGCCATACTACTCCTGTTGCAGCAGCTTCTAATATTATTGCTACATCTGAACAATGTGAGGAACAACTGTACCGGTCCAATCTTCAGTAGCCCAGTAACACTGTGCAATATGAGGGGCAGAAATTGGAAGGTGTAGCTGCTGCTGTCAATATGGCAAATGCTACTGCATTAGCTGGAGATGTACTTCCAACACCTGAATACTCAAAGATGGCTAAACCAATAGCAACTCCTTTTACATTGCCAAAAAATATTGCAGTTGAACAAATTGAGGGGCAGTAAATACAATCCCAGTTGGGCGAACATAGAAGTTAATTCAGAACACATACCTTTTCCTACCTGCCCCAAAACATTTTCTTCAGGGACGAAACAGTTCTCAAACACAAGCTCACATCTACAGGTAAGATTAAAGTTATTAGGTCACCTTACTATAGTAACAAAAATATAAATCCAAACAGAGCAACACTTGGGCAAGATGTACATACGTATCACTCACTCGCATCCCAAGTTTGTCTAATTTCTGGGCCATAGAGAATCTGTATATTCAGTTAAAGTAGATGAGTAAGCATGTCCCGACTCACTGGGATATATAGTATTTTGTTATAATAAATCATGCTTTACTATTTGTGTCATGCAATCATGCAGCTACGAAAAATAAAACAAGAAACAATTAGTATTTTCTCTCCCTTTTTCATTTTCTATCGCAAAGTAGTATTAGTACAGGGGGCATACCCTTTCATTCCCTTCTCAATAATGAATGATGTTATTCCTTTTGAACCAGCTGTTACATCCATTTTTGCATAAACAACCTGATCCAGAAATAGATTTCAAAAACCGAACCTTAAAATTAAATTGCCGTTCAGAAAAGGACCAGAAATACAAATTCTAGATACACAAAGATAACACTTAGCCAAAGGATGTGAGAAAAATTGACAGGCTGCTATTTCTAAAGCCAAGTATTAACGAAAAAGCACATGTTCATCTATCAACGATATCAGGAAAATTGAACTTGTAAGAGAATCTCACAGACAAACACCATTCACACCTGAAAGTTTAGGTATTTGCCCAAAAAAAACATATAAAGGTAGGTGAACTCGAAAGAGGAGGAGAAGTTTTTGTAAAACCAAAGAGTATATAGACTTTGTAGGTGCATCAATAGTATATCTCAAAAGTAACGTTTCAATAGCCAATCTTTGATGTGATTGCACATGTACTCCACACAATATACTTTCTAGGAGAAAGCAAATTATCAACGCCAGTGTCAAATTCCTCAGAACTCGGATGCCACTGTCCTGTTCCAGGATGTACAACTTCACTGCTTCCTAGTATCACATGACAAAGCAGCAAATGCCTTACCCTATTTTTATCAGCAACAGCATTTTGGGGAGACTAGAACTCCCACCTTGCTCTTGGGGAGACTCGAACTCACAACTTCTCGGCTGGAAGTGGAGATTGTTTTAATATCAACCATCCAATTCAATTCATAAATTAATTTAATTCTAGAGTCAGCAAAGTGTTAATCATAAAGCCTCAAACATCTATCTTCTAATGAATAATTGTAATAGGCAGTAAAAAAACTCATTCTAACCATTAAGCCCATATGAACATAGACTAAACCAACTAACAAGAACAAATGGAATAAACAAATACTAAGTAAGGAAGGCTGACACCACCATATACCAAGCAGATAATTAAGAAATGTATTTATTAAATGATCTAATGATACATTTACAGAATTATTTATAATTTAAAAGCTGAATAAGGATATGATAAGATTGCATTAATTTCCACTTAGTATTAGATTCTCAGAATTCTTAAACTAAAATAATTGCATACAAGAATCTAATATTTAATTCATTAGTCTGAATGTGAATTGCATGTTAATACTAAGACATCATAAAACAGAGCAATCGTTAACTCAAACATCCAACAAAACAAAGCAACAAATGTTAACTCAGACAACCAACCAAGTAAAGCAACGGCAAACTAACGAAATAATAACAGTATGATATGCTATCAAGAAAACATAATAGTAGAAAGGTAGAAACAGATCTTAATTGTCTCAAAAACTTTGATTGGAAAAAATGGACCTCGATCGGGAGATGAGATCGGCAAATAGGAACCGCACTGGGACCTCGACTTCAAAGCTTGCCGAAACTCGACGGACCTTGACTCTTCAACGATGACTGAAGCGGATGACTGTTGCCAACGGAATTTCTGCCGGGAAAACTAGGTTCATCGGTAAAGACGGAGTTGACGGCAGAAATTCGACTTTATGTAATTTTCAATAGAGAAAATAAAGGCTAGATATGGTATTTCCATGATGGTATTACTGTGTATGATAAAATGAAGAAGGTTGGCTATTTTCTCACCTCTTTCCGTTCTCTTCCTTTTCCCTGTGTGGGCGTGTGTATGTATCTCCAGAAATCAAAGGGATTTAAGCTGTAGATGAATATGTAAAGAAATAAAATAATTTTAATTAAGAGATCACATCTTTTGAATGCTGAAATTTCTCTTTCTTAAATGTAGGTATTGGGTCAACGGAGAAGAAAATTCTAGTCATGCTGGATTTGGTAGCAGTGGAACCAATAACGTGGTGGTGGTGGTGGCGGCATAGATGGAGATTTATGGGTCAATACTAAGTAGAGGGGTAGAATGAAAATTTGAGAAAGTATTAATTTCTTTTGCCTTTGAAAATAGGGGGAAACTTTCGCTCAATGAAATAATGGAGGGAATTTTTGGATGAATTTTTTATTTTTATTTTAGAGCATACTTGTAAAGTGTTGCTTTTATTATTCAAAAGAAAGCGCGCTTTAAAAGCGTTGTATATAGATGAATAAGTGTTGCCAAATATTTTATGATTTGGCAACACTTAAAACGCGTTATCTTTATTTTTATAAAGTACACTTTAGAAACGTAACTTAAACTTTCGTGGCCAAAAGCTCAAAATAAAGGCTACACTTATAAAGTGTTCCTATAGACATTTTTGGCTACGCTTTCTAAGTGTTGTCTAAATTAGTGTGGTCTTAGGGCAAATATGTTGTAGTGATCTCTTTGTATACAGTGTATATAATTGATGTGTTATACAGTGAGTTATTTGGCTACAAATACTGAGTATAGCACGTGTAAATATATGCATTATATATAATATGGTCTTCAAATGCTTATTTTGACCTATTTTTGTTTTTTAGTTAATATTTGTAACCTTTGGTTCCTGATGACATAATCCTTGTGACAATCACGGACACTTAATGACAGGTGTCCTCCATGCCCAATTAGCAGAACCGCGTCTCGGTACTGTTTGACCAAAAGATATTTAAATATTTTTGATTAAATTATTTAATAAAGATGAAGAGGTAAATCTCAATCAAGTATAATTATGTCTAGATTAAATGGTGCAATAGAGAAATAAGATGGATAGTACTTCTTAATACGTCGGCTCCAAATGATTGCTCATAGATAAGATGAGCTCAAATGTCGAGAAATGGTGCAATGAATATGATTAATCAGAAGGATGACAATGTTTGCGCTTCAGATATCTCTTTGATTAACCAAATTGTCTCTTTATGTTTACTACTTTTCCTCCCCCTTTACAGATTATTTTCCGCTCCTATTTATAGGGGACAATCCCCCTTTTACCCTAAAAATAATATCACACAAGGAATATTCAAAAAGCATATTCCTATTGTTCTCTATCATACATACATTAATACAGATGTCGTGCGTTTACTCACGCTGTTGGTCGACACCCTTTATGCCGATCAAAGGACGCTGCATCGTAAGGACCTCATCCCTTACTCAGTAGTGGTCGTGATCATCCAAATTTAGACCTGTACAATTAGTCCCTCCACTTGTTGAGGTCACGGTTTGGTGTGCCCTCGATAAGCGGACTCTGCACATACTTGTGAAGAAATTTGGTTCACCAGCCATAACGGTTGGGCGGATGACAGAAGTATGGTGCACTTCACGGTATCTTGACGGTGTGTTCTATTGGGAAATGACATCATTTCCATGTACGTCATCATTTTACGTCTTCCCGAGGTAGAGACTGTTTGCCCAGGGATTTTTACTTCGATTCTAGCGCCACCCAACCCTATAAATTTGGGAAGGATTTGTTTTTTCAAAAAAATTTGACCATTTCTCTTATGATCACTCCCTCTCCTATATTTATCTCTGCTTCTACGATTCTTTTCATTCCTTCTTTCCCGTTCGTTGTCCTTGATCTTTTCTACTTCATTAATATTTCTCTTGCCATAGACATGCCTAAAACACACCGACCTCATAAGGAGATCTCTGACGCCACTCCATTATCCGTGGTGCCTCCTACTGAAGGCGAAGACACAATAGCTAGGGAAGGGGATAGTTTCCCTACCGTAGATGAGTTGTTATAGAGACATCCCATGCCTTAGAGTGATTTTCTTAATGAACCAGCTCCTACTCCAACCCCAGTAATATCTAAAACTAGGCAGGCCCACATAGATGCCCTACTGACCAAATATAGCATTCCTCCCTATGTCGAGATGGTTCCGACGGGGAGGGACTTTGTGGATCCCCACAGGTCGGGGTATTTTGCTTTTTATGAATACCCCTTCGTAATCAGTCATTCCTTCCCCTTCTTCCATTAGAGGAATAATTCTATCGATTTTACTAAGTTTTTCTGGCGCAACATTCTCTGTACAGCTGTAAAATATTTTTGTTGTTGACAAAGTACGCGGAGTTGGTGGAATGTGAGGTCGAAATCCACTACCTCGTTCACTTGTTTTCTCCTAGCTTTCACATGGGTACCATGGTACATTTAAGGAACTATGGAACCAAAGGGTTGGTGTTCAGAACTAATGATCAGGCGAGCCTTTAGTTTTGGTACAAGTATTTCTTCGTCGGGACTGAACATATTGTGTCGAACCCCACTAGATTTGCGGAGCGGTGGAATGAGAATCGTAAGTGTCGTAACTTATTGGGTTTTTCAGATTAGTTCTCCTCGTTCAACTCAATATTTACTTACTGCTTTCCTTTGTAGCTATGAGGCATGCACCCCATCCCATTACCGGTATAAAGGACTAGGTAGCCTGTTTGTTGCACCATGCGGTGGAGACTCGAGGCTGGCCAGCAGTCATGAAGCGTTTTGGGCCGAAGGTCTCATCTGGTAAGTGTCTTCTTCTATAACTTCCTTTGGCTACTAGTCCTTATTTATTGACGTGTCTTCCTTGTGATGATAGGTCGTGGAGCCTCTAGATGGAGAGATCCAGTTCCCACCTTTCTACAGGTCGTCGCCTCGGCAGGAAGGCAATTTATGCTGGAAGAGTTCGTCTGGGAGGGTCGTGCTCAACCAGCACAGGCGATAGACTCCTATCTGGACATGGTTGTGAGGGAAGAGACCTCTTCTTTGCCGATCTACCGCCTTATAGATGAGTCCTCTAATGGGGACGAACCTCAGTTAAGAAAAAAAGAGGGTAGACTCTGGAAAGATGTGAATGTTGATACTGGAAAGAGCAGGACGGATGCATCGGAGGCGGCACCTGTTCCCGTGTAAATGGCGGATGCCATTTTGGCGGGGAGATCTCCTTGAACTGAAGAATTATACTAGGGAGAAAGATTGGCGCGTTCTGATGAGGGTGGTGCATCATCTACTGTTGGAGGGGGCTAACGTGCTAAGGGCGCTGGCTCAGGTTCGGAAATAGACCAAGAGGATGTTCAAGAATATTTGGAGCCTCGGACTCGTGTTTAGGTTAGAACAGAGGTTTCTGATCGACACATAGTTTTCCCTAGGGATTATGATCGATTAACAAACTATGATCAGGTGGCATCCGCTCTTGCCCGTTATGTGTTGCTCTTGAGGGCGAGGCACTTAGGGAAATGAGTGACGCGGAGTTGTAACAGATCTTTTCTGGCATCGCTCTACGGGTAGGTATTTTTCTCTTCCTTCCATTATTGGATATGTTTTGTCATTTCTAGTTCCTCCCTTTGTTCTAACTTTGTTTTTCATACTAGATTATTGAGCGGGAGCGTCGGAAAAGGAAGAGGACAACCCTCTATGGGAAGATGTTCTTTAAGTAACAAGAATACCACACCAAGAATCGTGCGATGGCCGATATCTTTACTTAGGATCACGACTTCCAACTACTCTGCAATGGGTTCAGGCAGAGGGAGGACCAATTGGCGCGGAAGGTCGAAGAATTGAAAGAACGAGATGAGGAACTCATGAAGGACATTGCACACTGTAGTGAGCTTAAGGCGGCCCTTAAGGTCAAGGAATATGAGCTCGATCTACAGAAGGGAGTGATGGCCGAAAATGTCGATCTCTAAGCAAAGGTGGCCACTTTAACTATCGAGCTGGGCATGAAGGCAATGGAGGTCGCCAAGCTTAAGGGTGAGCTAGCTGTAATTGCTAACCAGTTAGCTCACGCCGAAAGGAATAGGGCAACTGCTGTCTCTGAGGCAGCATCTTTAGAAGATGCCCTCCGTATTAGTAAATTGGAGCGGGGCCAGAAGATGGAGGTGTCTGTGTTTAAGATAGTGGGACTCGAGGAGCGTATTCAAGGGTTGGAGGCGGAATTGTCTTCATTGAATGAGCAAGCAGTTTCTTTGAAATCAGGGGACATGCCACGACTGTATCAGCCTTCTACATCCCATGCCTCGGCCGATCTTGTAGTGCCTCGGTATTTGTACGAGTTGTGGGTTCATGCTCAAGCCCAACCTCGATGTGTGTAAGGCTCTTCATGTTAGTGGGAGGGCATCCGAATTAGAACTATAGGATATGCGTGCCAAGGCCTGTGCAGCTCGTGAGGCATGCGGTTATGATCCCCTCTCACCTGGTGGGGATGATATTAATTCGGATGATGCGAACAAACTTGCCTCCGACTCTTGGTATGAGGATGTGTATCCATCAAGAAATGATGTGCAGTGTTTTGGTTTGTATTTATTTTTTCTTCGCCATTTTGTGAGGGCGTCTTTAAGCCCGTTGTAAAGACAAGTGCTTGTAATATATTTGCTATAATGAAATTTGGTCGTATACCTCTGATTTGTTGTTCCCATCCCCTCTTTTTTTATGTTCGGTGGTGATCTTTGCTGCAGTCATGCTATTCTAGACCTTTATTGAAATATTAAATCCGTTATGCTTTGAGTTTTATCGATATCCTTTCTTCGACGGTGGTCGTAGCTATTGGGATGTTACTTTCGAATTGTTGTTGAGGTAGCATACCGTCGTGGTTTGAATGATATCGAACTCATATTTTTAGCGATGGCCTCAGCCATTGGGATGTTAGTTTCGAGCTGGTGCCGAAGTAGTATCCCGTCATGGTTCGAATGATGTCGAACTCATATATTTGGCGATGGGCCATTGGGATGTTACTTTCAAGTTGTTGCCGAAGTAGTATTCCGTCGTGGTTTGAATAATATCGAACTCATATTTTTGGTAATGGCCTTAGCCATTGGGATGTTACTTTCGAGCTGGTGCCAACGTAGTATCCTGTCTTGGTTCAAATGATGTCGAACTCATATTTTTGGCTATGGCCTTAGCCATTGGGATGTTACTTTCAAGCTGGTGCCGAAATAATATCCCGTCGTGAGGATGGCATTCTATTATATTTGCTGGAGTGTTGTATACGCCAATCTTATTCATGCATTAGAGGCGTGAGTTGATTTCGTGTACATACTGGAGTGATTATATTCCTGTCGGAGATATATGTTGACTTTATGCGTGAAGGGGCAATTTATGTCGATTTTGTATGTACAATGGAGATTCTTTATATCTATAACAGTGGCGACATACCGACATCGTACATACAACGTAGATTCTTTATATCTAGTCCCTTTATTGCTCGGCCTGGTGATAGCATCAGTAGGCAAGGCAATGAACAGTACTTTGGACCTCAAGACATCCCCATCATTGCTTCATTGAAAATCTCCTTGAGAAAACCTGATTGGGACAAAACCCGGACGAGGGAAAAAGAGTACGACTTAAGCGGCGTCACTTTTTAGAAGTGGAAGTATTTGAGGTGGGTGACATTCCAGTTATTTTGTAGTATTTTTCCTTCCATTGTCTCTAATTGGAATGCTCTTTCATTTGCTGTTGTTGTTATTTTATACGGTCCGTCCCAATTTCCCTTCATTCGGGTCCTTTGCTGCTTGTGTTTTGGCTTTGAGAACGTAGTCCCTGACTCTGAGTGGTCGTACTTTGGCCTTCTTTTTATAGTACCTTTCTTCTTGTTGTTTTTGGGCTATCATTCTTATGTGGGTCATATTCCTTTGTTCTTTGACCTTATCTAGGTCTTGTAATCTATTTTCGTCGTTGCTCGGTCCACGCTCATTAGAGTATCTCAGGCTAGGCTCACTGACCTCGACGGGTATGACTGCGCCAATCCTGTAGACTAGCAAATATGGCGTCTCGCCTATGCTGGATTTTGGCGTGGTGCGATATGCCCATAGTAACTCTGGTAACACTTCCGGCCACAGCCCTTTGGCGTCCTCAAGCTTTTTCTTCAATATATTTAATATTATTTTATTAGAGGATTCTGCATGACCATTACTAGCGAGATGATATGACATGGATAATATCCGCTTAATGTGCCATTTTTAAAAAAACTTGGTCGTTTTTTTTTGACGAACTGAGGTCTGTTATCGCAGTTGATTTCTTTGGGAATGATGAAGCGACATATTATGTTTTCCATATGAATGCGATGACTTCTTGCTTGCGTATTTGGGTGTACACACCTGCTTCCACGCTTTTAGAAAAATATTCAGTTAAAACCAAAAGTAAACGTACCTTACCTCGGCATGCTGGGAGGGGTCTGATGCTATCCATTCCCCACTTTATAATTGGCCATGGGGACGTAATGTAGGAGTTCTCCTGCTTGATGTATCATAGGGGTGTATTTTTGGCATTGTTCACATTTCTTGAGTAGTTCACGACTTCTTTTTTCATGGTAGGCCAGTAGTACCCTACACAAATGAGGCATCTGAGGAGGGCTCGGTTGCCTGTATGGGTGCTACAATGACCCTCATGTACTTCTTCTAGCACCCGCCTTGTTTGATTTGGTCCAAGGAATTTGGCTAGTGGGCCACCGAATGTCCTTTTATAAAGGTCACGGTTTATGAGGTTGTACCTGGCCTCCTGTATTCGAAGATTTTTAGCTTCTTTCTTATCTCGTGGGAGTGTCCCTTCCTGCAAATATGTTACGATGCGGTTGTGCAAGTCCCAAGTTAAGTTTATAGAATGTACCTTAACCTGGTCTATCGAGGAATGGAGGAGGGTGACCACATTTTCTTTGCTGATATTTTTTGTAGCTGCCACTAGCTTGGCAAGACCGTCTGCTTTGATATTTTGCACCCGGGATATCTGGTCGAGGCAGCATTTGTCAAATTCTGGTAGCAGTTTGTGGATTTCCATCTGGTACTTCTGGAATCTCTGTTCCTTGACTTGAAAAGTCCTAGTGACTTGATTTACCACAAGTTGAGAGTCACAGTGAAGGACGAGTCGTCGAGCGCTATACACTAGAGCTAATTTTAATCCTGCAATTATGGCCTCATTGTTAGTCATATCAGGACACCGTATGGATTGGCGAATCACTTTTCTTGTTGGGACTTCGAGGACAAGTCCCAGTCTCGATCCCGACGCATTAGATGCGCCATCGGTGTAGAGGATCTAGAGGTCAGATCCCTCGAAAGTGCAAGCGCTTCTTACTCAACCTCAGGCAGTATTTCCGCACAGAAATCACCAACAAAATTGGCGAGCTCCTATGACTTTATTGTAGTTCATGGTTGATATGTTATATCATGCTCGCTCAATCCTATATCACATTTGGCCAACCTACCCGATAGCTTGGGTTTGTGTAGGATGCTCCTAGGGGGAAGGTCGTTACCACCTTTATGGGCTGTCATTGATTATTGTTTAAGCTTTCGTGAAGCTATGACTAATGCCAGAGTCAATTTTTCGAGGTTGGGATACCTTGTTTCGACATCAACTAAAGTTTTGCTGATATAGTACATGGGAGATTGTGTATCTTTATTTTTGCAGACTAAAACTACACTTACTGCGACTTCGAAGGCCGCTAGGTAGACCAGCAGGCACTCACCTGGCTCTGCTTTGGCGAATAATGGTAGGGAGGACATGTATGCTTTCAGTTTTCTTAGGGCATCGATGCACTCTGGATTCCACTGAAGCCCCTGATTCTTTGTTAATACATTAAAAAAAATTTGTGGCATCTGTCAGATGATCGTGAGATGAACCTCAACAGGGCGGATATTCGTCCTATCAACTTTTATGCCTATTTCTTGCTGGTTAATATTTCTAGTACTCCTTTGATGGCCTTGATATGATCTGGTTTGACCTCGATGCCTCTTTGCGGCACGAAGAAGCCAAGGAACTTACTTGAGGTTACGCCAAAGGCGCATTTTTCAGGATTTAATTTCATGCCATATTGCCTCAGTATGTCGAAGGCCTTCTTCAGATGATCGATATGATCTTCTTTCCTTTTCGACTTCACCACCATGTCATCGATGTAGACTTCCATGGTCTTACCGAGTTGATCTTTGAATATTTTGGTGACTAACCTTTAGTATGTTGCCCCCGCTTTCTTAAGTCCGAACAGCATGACTCTTTAGTAGTATGTTCCTCCGTGAGTGATAAAAGTAGTCTTTTCTTGATATTCTCCCGCCATTAGAATTTGGTTGTAACAAAAATAGGTGTCTAAGAAGCTTAGCAACTGCCCCGCTATTGCATCGATAAGCTGGTCGATACGTGGTAATAATAAGGAATTTTTAGGGAATTCCTTGTTTATGTCGGTAAAGTCAATGCACATCCACCACTTTCCATTTTTCTTCTTCACCATGACCACATTGGCGACCCACTGAGGATACTTTGACTCTCGGGTGGAGACATTAGCGAGTAGCTTATCGACCTCGACTGCGTCGTTGATTGCAGCGTTGAACTTTCTCCTCATTTGTCGTACAGGTGGGTAGAGTGGGTCAAGGTTCAGCTTATGCATGGCGATATATCTTGGGATTCCTGGAATATTTGAATGGGAGAAGGTAAACAAATCGACATTGTGATAAGTTGGTATTTTACCCACTTATCTTGTCTTTAAACCTATACTTTTGCTATGTTTGAATGATAAAATCATGTGTTTAATGTCGTTTACTTCTATTTTACAGGTTGTATGTGATTTATAGGTAATGGTGAAAAAAACAAATAAAAACAAGTCACAAAGGAGCTAAAATGGACAAGACGAAACTGCCCAGTGGTTTACTCTTCGCGAATGCAAAGGTACAACGCGAACATGAAGAAGCAGGCAGCTAGACCTTCGCAAACGTGAAGCACACAATGCAAAGGAGATGAACCTGAACCTAAACCTTCGCGAACGTGAAGGCCCAAATGCAAATGTGATGCCTGAGGAAAGCAAACCTTAGCGAACGCGAAGGTGTGATCGTGAACGCGAAGGTGTGATCGTGAATGCGATGAAGAAATTGGGCGCAAAAATTGGGCAGTTCTGTAATTTAACATTTTTGACTCCAAACCCTTTAATACCCAAACCAACTCATTTGTAATGGATCTTTAGCTTATTTCATTTCCATAGACTAGAGAGAACAAGGTGGAAGCTAGGGTATTGCACACACACTTTGGTCTTGAAGATTTTAAGCTTGTGGTTAAGGATTTCTTACCTGTTTATATTTATTTCTTTTTTTCTTGCTTTGTATTGAATATTTAAGTGTGTAGTATTTATTTCCAACAATTGAATCTTGTTTATGGAAATACTCATAGTTAAAGTGTGGATTAAATACCTTGTTGTGCATATGTACTGAATGATTTTCATTTATTTATGAAGTGAGTTGTTATTTTTTTAATTATTCTTGTTCTTTAATGTTTCCAAAGGGATTAGCTAACCCTAGGACTCGCCCATTAACTCCGAATTAATTTTGGAAAAGATAATGCGGGGTCAAAAATGATTAATTAACAAGAACTTGAAGCGTTAACCCTCATTTTATAGATTCTACATAGGGATAGGCTTGAACTACTTGTAGCCATATCTGGGAGTGCTTAGTCTCTTAATTGTTTTAGGGATAATTCAATTAGGAATTCTTGTTAGTCTTTGGAAGAAGCTAATATATAATTATTACCCGTGGCTAATTAACATAAACTCGCTCATATTTGTAAAATCATAAAATATATTAGATTGTTACTTGAGTGTAATTCCCGATGCATTCATCCTTGTAGCCATTGATCATTTTACTTGCTTTCTAGGTTAGTTTACATTTTCGCATTTAGATATAAATATTTTTCAAAAACCAATTCTAAGTGTTGGGCATTGCGCGATAAGTGATAATTCTCTTACATTCCTAATCGCCTACATATTATTCTCTGTGGGATTTGACCCGACTCATAGTTGGGTAAATTATATTACATGAGACCGTGTACATTTACTCTTTAGTAGTGGATTTGGATGTCATCAAAATTGGCGCCATTGTCGGGGAACAATTTGGCGTAATTTAGGTTGTTTGAGAAATAAGCATAAGTGCTTTGGTCTAAACTTATGAATATTTGTGTAATTAATTTTTCTTACCTTGGTCTATTTTTCTTGTTTGTTTCTTATTTATTTTCTTATTTTTCAAAAATGGCATAACTTAATAAAAATTGGTCGGATGGTAGTTGTTCATACTTTGATGACCCTTGTCCTTATTGTGGCTGACCACACTCGTGGCAAAATTGTTTAAATTCTCCCGGGAGTGGATTGTGCGCACAATCTCAAACCCATGAGTGGAGTATTTGTGATAAGTGTGGTTCTCAAAATGGTCATTATGATGATTGTGCTTATTTGTCCTTCCCTTCCCCGAGCCCCCGCTATGATGATTCTATTTTTTTGATGAAAATGATAGTGTAATGACCCGACCGGTCGTTTTGAGACCTAGCACGTCGTTCAGTAGTCTGAGGTCATGAGAAACTTCATTTCAGGTATTACAACTTGTACGCGTGGTCGAAATTGAGTTTCGGGAAGTCGTAGTTGATTTGGAATTAGGATCTGAAGGTTCCAGCAAGTTTGTATGATGATTTCGGACTTGGGCGTATGCCCGGTTCGGGTTTTGGATAACTCGGGAGTGTTTTAGCGCCTATTGAGGAAGTTAGCTTTTTAGAAGAAATTTCATAAGTTTGGCTTGAAGTGAATTTCATTGTTATCGATGTCCGTTTGATATTTCGAGACTGTGAATACCTTCGTAGGGTGATTCTGGAGTTGGGGGTGCAGTCGACAATGAATTCGGAGATCCGTAGGTCATTTTGAAGCCATCTGGCTGAAGATAGAAATTTGAAGGTTTTTGAGAAGCTCGACCGGAGTAGACTTTTTGATATCGGGGTCGGAATCCAATTCTGAAAGTTGGAGTATGTCCGTAATGTCAAATATGACTTGCGTGCAAAATTAGAAGTCAATCGGACGTGATTTGATGGGTTTAAACATCGAAAGTAGAAGTTTGAAATTCTAAAGTTCATAAAGCGGGGTAATAGATGTATCTATTGGTCGAGCCATTCGACCCTCAGCAGTTCACAGTTTACATTTCTGTTGGAGCAGGCCGTCGACCTCGGCATGATTTGCGCATGCTTGTATTGCTTCCTTGAACTTATTAAAGTTGTTATTGCCTCTTCATGGCTTGAGAATATTAGGAAAATAATGGAAAACGAATTTGGGAAATTTCCCATCAAAAGGAATAATAGTTTACTTGTTTCCTTCTATTTGATAAAAATCATGTTGGTAGAAATTCACGATTTAATGCAATATTGACATCATTATTATACCACTAATAAGTGTAAAAGTTGACCATTTCGTCTCTACCTCTTCGAGATTAGGCGGGATACTCATTGAGTACACATTGTTTACGTACTCATTCTGCACTTCTGTGCATTTTTGTTGCACATGTATATGTAACTCTAGCGGCCTACTGGGCGTAGCAGCACAGATGATTCGGGGACTAGATGAGTTGTATTATTCGAGACGGCCGCAACTAGTACAGTCCCTTCCAGTATACTGTATTTACTTCTTGTCCAATGTATTCTGGACGGATGTTGTATTTTATTTCCTTGTCAGTAGATGCTCATGCACTTGTGTTACTGGGTTCTAGGATGGTTTGAAGTATTTATATTAACTACTTATCATTTAAATTTGATTTGAGACTATTATCTTTTAAATTGCTAAATATGGAAGGAAAATCCTAGATTTCAAAAGTATTACAACGAGATTTTTATTAAATAATTTGGTTGGCTTGCCTGACAGTAGTGTCTGGCGCCACCACGACCCTTATTGGATTTTGGGTCATGACAACATGGTATCAGAGCACTAGCTTCCTAGGGTCTCATGAGTCATGATAAAGTCTAGCAGAGTCTCGCGGATCCGTACGGAAATGTCTGTACTTATCCTCGGGAGGCTGCAGGACTGTTAGGAGTACTTCCCTTCTTGATTCCTTATCATGCGATTTGATTCCTGTGAGGCTTATTCCTTGGTTTCTTTCCTACTCAATCTTATACGACGCGAAGCGCATGTTATAAGTTGAGAATTAAAGAATTGTAATGGCACTACTAATATGGTGTGGGATGTTTCTCCCGGTATAGTTGATTGGACTATTATTGTCGCCTTGTTGAAGGGTATTTTATTGTTTCAAGCTCAGCAGCAGTACTTTTGAGAGCTCTGAGGTTAGGCACAAGTTGTCAGGATGCTTATAAATAATCATTTGGAGGTATTGTTATAATGGTAGGATGTTTGCCTATGTATCGGGGCAGTGAATGACTTGAAGGGAGGTTTACTTAGTGCATAATCAAGAGATTCAGTATTTTATTCCTGGCAAGGGGAAAGGCAATCGGACTAAGGATGGTCAGGCGTGCGCTGGTGGAAGTAATGAGACTTGGTATTTGCAGGCGTGGTGGAGCTTTCTTCTGTGATAGGGTGTCGTGTCCCTAATTGAACGCTCTAAGTTTGTCGGTGTTATGATCTGCTACAATTCACTTCTGGGGCAAGATATTGCGAAATAGTATTGGATATGCAACTATCGGATATCGCAAGGTGCGGTGGTTCAGGATTGAATTAGTATTTCTAATGTTGACGGTTCAATATAGATGACCTTCGGAAAGGTTTAAAGTTAGCAGCAATGGTGGGTTCAAGTGCCACAAAGTTAGATTTTATTTAAGACAACTATTGAATATCAAAGGAAGAGGAAGGATGTGTGGGAAGAGCCAGGCGGTGTTCAAAATTATAAAAAGGCCAGGTATATGAAGCGAAGGTCGAGTAGTCGATTATGGGGATGAGTTCCGCCAAAGTGGGAGAGTGGCGGAGTTGTATATGGGATTTGCAGTGGGATGAACACATGCCTTAAGGAGAGTTTGGAGTGATTGAGAATGTTAGTGATTGATGATTAGGGTCTATGGATTTAATTTGAAGTATGGGCTATTATGCGGCAGGAGGTTTGATATAACGAAAAGGAGCTTCCTAAAAGAAAGAAGGATGCAGCATAACTTCGAATTGGAAGGTTGTTGCCGCACATTTAAATGATGTCCACGAGGGGTAAATGGACCTGTGCAGTTGGTGAGTGAGCTCAGACTTAGGATGTGTTATTGATGTCGTAGTGATTGTACCCCGTGCTGTGGCATTGGAAGATGCCCGGGAGAGCTTTTATAGGTGGGTTACCCAAGTGAGCAGGTTAGCGGTCGCGTGGTTGGCGTGGCTTCTGCGAAGAATTCTATCGGTTATATAGCAAAGGAATCGGTTGTGCAAATATGTTTGATGAGTTAGAATATAATAAGGGATTTTACAGAAATATTTCGAGAACTTTGGCGATTGATTGCGCGAGGTTATGTCAATAAGAGATAAAAAGGATGGGTGAATTCCAGATTTGTGAAATAATGTCTTCATGCTAAGTGGAAGAGTCCAACCGCTTATGATTGGGTTGCATGGTTAACTACTTGCCAGATTTTTGCCTATTAGCATATCTATGGGCTATTTCAGCTATGGGAAAGGGCCATAAGTGGTAAATTGAGCAAAGGAAGTATTAAATGTAGGCTATCATTGTCCCTACTGGCCCATGTTTAGATTTAGGGAAAGATTCAGGATTTTGCCTTGTATAAATGCGGGTTCCAAGGGAAGAGATTTGACAGGTTCTTCGCCAAGGGGTATTCATGTGATGGAAGACTCATGGATTTGATTATATTCGGGGCCAAGTCAGAGTGGGTGGCTCTCAAAAGCAGTCATGGTAAATTCACAAGATGAGGTATGATGCCTAATAATATTAAGCGTATGGTTACGGGTAGGAATCAAGCTTGTTAGCAGCCTATGAGAAGAGGCACATAATGTTCTGTAATGTTTTGGCTTGAGATGTAGCAATTGGGAGGTGTGAAAACAGTTCATGGGATTTGAGATAGCATGGTCTCGCGGTTCAAGGTCACTCGAGGTGAGTGCAGATAGAGTATGGTAAGGGTCGGATGGAGTTATTATTGTTTCGATGGCAATCAAGGATAAATCGGACAAAGATAGATTGGCTAGCCATAATTGAGTTGGCATATTGGTGGTGGAGATCAGTTTCTTCCGTGTGACCAAGTCATGCAAGTGATTTGTGACGGTGCGTATGAGGCTTGTCAGCCGCCATAGTTGATATTATTCAGGAGCATTCTTTTATTATGGCTTGTTATGTGGAAGCGGATTCCGTAAGGGCTATGGTGCCTTAGACCACTACCTAGATGTTTGCATGTTCTAAGGTTATAAGAATTTTCCTGTGTGTTGTTATGTTTCTCTTAAAGTGAGTTCAATGAAAAGCTTTTATATGATGAAGTGTTGACCTATTAGTGGTTCCGGAGTTACGATAAGAATCATGTCCTATCGTACATTGGCATGTTGGGTGCAGTGAGTAGTATGGAATTTGAAGTGAGAATCAAGGTGGCAATTCAGTGTGGACAAGTATGTCACAAGCTCGGATGAGCAGGAAGGGAGTTTCAATGTTTAAAGTAAGTGGGTATTGTCTTCAGTGTCACCTGAGATCGGTGTTCTGTAAGAAGGGCTTGTGTCATGGTTAATGGTTCTTGATCGCTTTTCAGCATTGGTGCGGCCTGTGGTTGGGATGTACGGACATGTTATGTGTTTTGAAAGGTTGTGGGAGCGCGTCACATAGGAAGATTGTATAAGTGTGACATGTAGTCACTTGATTGATTAAAGATTTAACCCAATTATGGGGATTTGTGATGATAAGTATCAATTGAGAATATATGCCTGGAGGGCACTTAGTTACTGAATTGTGGACTGTGGATGAGTACTCCGATTATGACTGGTGTTCTTGTGTGTTATGAGAAGAGGGAAATTAGTATGGACCTTCGAAGGGTTATTGGCTTAGTTTGATACGGTCAGGATCGACTTAAGGTCGGTGGATGGATCTAAATGTAGGTATGGGCTCTGTGTCAGGCCAATTATGTTCATTTCAGCAAAGCGCTCCTTATGGAAGAATGGTCGGGGTGTTATGTGGTTGTTAGAAATTTAATGTAATGATTTATTACGTCATGCGAGTTGTGAGATGGCTTGGTGAATTGCTTATGTGATGAGGATCCGTGTAGAAATGATGTTATATGAGCAAAATGGCTCTTGAGATTCAGATTGTACATCACACCTCAGTTGTGCTTGAATTTTGTAGCCTATAGCGTTATCTGCTCCCTCAGGGATGGTATTATGCACCTAGCGTGCTTGTGATAGAAATTCGGTATTTTATTGTAATGAGCAAATTAGCTCGACGTGTATCTCCTTATGTGAGGTCTATGTGTAGATCGGGTGGCATGCCACTATGGGTATGTTATTTGGATCGGGTTGCGCGCCGCAACAGTATGATGCTGACTACAGTTCCCTATATCTTCCTTTATGTGTTTTGTTTCCTATTTTTTTTTTGGAGGAAAGCTCGTATTAGCTGTGAACCCGCGTCGCATGTATGATTCGCGAACGGGGTATCTGTTTAGTATGTTGACTTCGTCGCAGGTATGATTCGCGAGCGGGGTAATTAGATCTCTTTTTCATAGTTCATTTTTCTTCTTCCTTGTATCGCGTTTGAATCTGGTAGCCTATTGGCACATTGTGGCATCATGTGAGACTTTTGATCATGTCCGAGGTAGCATATTGCTTGAGTAGTTCGTACTGGGTGAGACGAGATTATTGGTTTTAGGATCCATGCAATCTGAGTATATAAAGTACATTAAGGAGCTAAGGCCATTATTCGGCCCAGAATGTAGTGATGGTTCTTGACAGGAGTATAGACCGAATGGATTATTTATTTGGCAGTTGGTTATGAATTTCTGCACATCTCTTCCGTCGTGGCGGTATTGTAAAGTTTAGAGTAAGACTTGGGTATGTCATGGGGTGCAATGGGAGCATCAGATTAGTAGGATTTTGACTAAGTTGATCAGAAAAAGGTTATTGTGATCCGGTGAATAAAGTGATGCTAGGTGCTCAGATTAGTAGGATTTTGACTAAGTTGATCAGAAAAAGGTTATTGTGATCCGGTGAATAAAGTGATGCTAGGTGCGAACTCAGCAATGTTATGCAGCCATGTTTGGGTACAGCGTGAAGTGATTAATATGGCTATCTTATGGTGAAAATAGGTCGGGCATAGAATTCCAGATGTTGGAATTGACTTTAAGGTGTATCTGCTTGAATAAAAGAGAATATCTTCAGTATTGATCGAGCTAATATGCTCAACTAAGTTGTGGTAGCACGGGAAGGTGCATGAGAAGTTAAACAGTGATTTCAGACCACTCCATCATAGTTCTCAACACATTCGAGGATGAACGTATGTTTAAGTGGGAGAGAATGTAATGACCTGATCGGTCGTTTTGAGCCCTAGTGCGTCGTTCAGCAGTCTAAGGCCATGAAGCTTCATTTCAGGTATTACGACTTGTATGCGTGGTCGGAATTGAGTTTCGGGAAGTTCGGAGTTGATTTGGAAAGAGAATTCTCATTTCGGAGGCTTAAAGTTGAAAGAATTAACTAGGATGGGATTTTTGAGTAAACGACCTCAGAATCAGGATCTGAAGGTTCCAGGAGGTTTGTATGATGATTTAGGACTTGGGCGTATGCCCGGTTCGGGTTTTGGATAACCCGGGAGTGTTTTGGTGCCTATTGAGGAAGTTAGCATTTTAGAAGCAATTTCATAAGTTTAGCTTGAAGTGCATTTCACTGTTATCGACGTCCTTTTGAGATTTCGAGACTGCGAATAGCTCCGTATGGTGATTCTGTAGTTGGGGGCGCGATCGAAAGTGAATTCGGAGGTTCGTAGGTCATTTTGAAGCCATTTGGCTGAAGATAGAAATTTGAAGGTATTTTAGAAGCTCGACCGAAAGTGAACTTTTTGATATCAGTGTCGGAATCCAATTCCGAAAGTTGGAATAGGTCTGTAATGTCGAATATGACTTGCGTGCAAAATTTGAAGTCAATCGGACGTGATATGATGGGTTTAAACATCGAAAGTAGAAGTTTGAAATTCTAAAGTTCATAAAGCTTGGATTGGAGGTCGATTCGTGGTTTTGGCGTAGTTTGATATGATTTGAGGTCTCGAGCAAGTCCATAACGTATTTTGGGATTGGTTGGTAAGTTTGGTTGATGTCTCGGGGGCCTCGGGTGGTTCCGGGTGGTTAACATATCGAAAATGGAATTTTTGGAGGCTGAGGTTTGCTGGTTGCTGTCATAACCGCATCTGCGGCTTTTGGACCGCAGATGCGGGTTCGCAAAATGCGGCACTTCAACTGCAGAAGCGATTTTGGGCTTTAAGAGAAGGGACCATAGATGCGGTCAAATTTTCGCAGAAGCGAACCGCACCTGCGGTAAAGGCATCGCAGAAGCGGAACGGGACGGCTAGGCTGGGACCGGAGATGCGGTCATTTTTCTGCAGATGCGGGACTGCACCTGCGGAGTGGGAGCCACATAAGAGAAAAAGGGGAGCTTGATGGGAACCGCAGAAGCGGTATTTGGACTGCACCTGCGGAACTGCAGAAGGGATCAAAGGACCGCAGGTGCGAAAATAGCTGAAGGCAGATGGGTTTTAAAAGTCGGATTTTGGCCATTTCCTCTCATATTTTCTTGGGTTTAGCGATTCTTGGAAGGGTTTCAAGAGAGGATTTTCTTTATCAATGATAAGGTAAGTTACCCCTACCTATTTTGAGTTAAATACATCAATTATGTATGGATTTAAGCATGAATTGTGTAGAAAAACTTGGGGTTTGAGGGAAAATCTAGGGAATTAGTATTCTTGGAATTTAGCCACGATTTTGGGGATGAAATTAAGAGAAAATCATATAATTGAGTTCCTGAGTTCATGGGTAATTTTTATCTTCAAAATATTTCGGATTCCGGGCATATGGGCCCGAGGGCATTTTTGTCAATTTTTCGATTGAGGTTAGGAATTGCTATAAATTGGATTATAATGAGTACCTTAGCATATATTAATGGATTTACATAATTATTGGCTAGTTTTGGAGTGTTGTGCATCGATTCGAGTCTTCGGAAGAGCGTGGAATGCCGGTTATGGATCTTCGGAGCGAGGTGAGTCTCCTTTCTAACCTTGTAAGAGAGAATTGTCCCCATAGGTGAAAAAAATTGATTATGTGCTCCTATTTGTGGGGGATACATACGCACGAGGTGACGAGAGTCCATGCGTAGCTACTATTATGCTATTGTCCGGGTAGTTAGGACCCAAAAGCATGTTATACTTGGATTAATTGTAAGCTCATTGATAGCTTGGATTGCTTAGATCGCATTGAATTAGTAAATGAATTTCAAAAAGGATTAAACTTTAATTTCTTAAATTGGTAAAAAGAGGACTGGCTTTTAATTGGACAAATGCTCCCTAATAAATCCTTAATTGGTTATTTAAGCATGTATTTTTATGTGAACCTGCATCGCATGATTGATTCGCGAGCAGGGTGATTGTTTATTTTATGTTGACTGCGTCGCATGGATAGTTCGTGAGCGGGGTAACAGATGCATCTATAGTTCGACCCTCGACAGTGCACAGTTTACATTTCTGTTGGAGCGGGCTGTCAACCTCGGCATGATTTGCGCATGCTTGTAATGCTTCCTTGAACTTATTAAAGTTGTTAGTGCCTCTTCATGGCTTGAGAATATTGGGAAAATAATGGAAAACGAATTTGGGAAATTTCCCATCAAAGGGAATAATAGCTTACTTGTTTCCTTCTATTTGATAAAAAATCATGTTGGTAGAAATTCACGATTTAATGCAATATTGACATCATTATTATACCACTAGTAAGTGTCAAAGTTGACCATTTCGTCTCCACCTCTTCGAGATTAGGCGGGATACTCATTGAGTACATGTTGTTTACATACTCATTATGCACTTCTGTGCATTTTTGTTGCACATGTATATGTAACTCTTGTAGCCTACTGGGCGTAGCAGCACGGATGATTCGGGGACTAGATGAGCTGTATTATTCGAGACGGCCGCAGCTAGTACAGTCCCTTCCAGTATACTGTATTTACTTCCTGTCCATTGTATTCTGGACGGATGTTGTATTTTATTTCCTTGTCAGTAGATGCTCATGCACATGTGACACCGGGTTCTGGGATAGTTTGAAGTATTTGTATTAACTATTTATCATTTAAATTTGATTTGAGACTATTATCTTTTAAATTGCTAAATATGGAAAGAAAATCCTAGATTTCAAAAGTATTAAAATGAAATTTTGATTAAATGATTTGGTTGGCTTTCCTGACAGCAGTGTCCGGTGCCACCACAGCCCTTAGTGAATTTTGGATCGTGACAGATGGGGCTATTGAAATGGAAGAAGTTGAGCATGGCCGAAATGGTGAGTTCAAGCTCATGTTAAAATGCCTACTTAAAGGAGGAAACAAAGAACAGTGCCTTGGAGGAGCTAATAGAGAATAGTCTCCAAAATAACTTGACACTTGAAAGGTTGCATTCACAAATGGGAGAAATGCTTGAAGCTTTAGAGGTCCAAAAATCCTCGGAAGTTAATGATAGCCAAGAATTTTCCTTAGATGTGGAAGCCAAAAATCCTTCCCTGGCACTCGATCAAAACCAAGAGGAACTCTCAAATGCTAAAATGAGAAGATGATGCTCATGTTGGAGACCATCCTTGAAAATGAGAGAAGCATAACTTTGCACTCAAGGACTTGAAACAAGGCTTGACTCACAATGATGAAAGTATCCACACTTTGGACGAGCAAATGAATATATTGGTTGAGGCTCACTATGCCCACCAACTTGAGAGTGTGGAAGGAAGTCAAGAAGAGTCTGATCTCGAGGAAGAAAGTGAGGTCTACTTTGAGGAATCACGAATTGAACATCCGCCAACCGACTCCATGAGTGTTAGTGATGCCAAGAAAAATGTGGAATTAAGGCAACCGGTGTAAATAAAAATTTGGTTGAGATTGATTCTAGTCCCGGGGAAAAAGAGGATGTCAAAATCTTAGAAAAATTGTAAGTTGGAGGTTTGAAATCACATTCCAAGCATTTTTCAACATTGGAATTGTATAGTGATATGGAAATTGAACTACACGAATCAATGGAGGATTGGGAGGTGGAAAAACTCATGTCATACATTTTACAATTTGAGGGAACAATAAGGCAAAATGACATTCCTCACATGAAATCCAAGAAGTGTAAAATGAAGAATTTAAGGATTGGCTTGATCATCGAATTACCACCCCCCATCGCTCGTGGTCAGAAGATTGATTCCAAGCTAGGTGCCCAGTTCATATTATCCAAGTGGCAAGAAAAGTGGTAAAGTTGACTTGCATCGTGCCACGACGTTAAATGCGGCGCTTGGTGGTAGGCAATCCATAATTTTTAAAAATATTTTAGTAATTTTTGAAATTTTCTTTTTTGGGTTAGCTTAGAATATTATTTGTAACTAATCTGCCAAGATTTAGATTTTTTGGAGTTGATTTGAGCAGGTTAGAGTGTTTCAGAGAGCCAAAACCAGTAGCTGCCAAAATTGTTGAAGTGCGGAAAAAAGTAAATCTTCGTGTTCGCCAGTACCCATCGCGTTCGTAGGTTTAAAAAACTTTAACCCTTCGCGTTCACGTTCAGATCACTCGCGTTCGCGACCATTGGCAGAGTTTACCTTGGCGTAGGTGGCAGATCCCTCGCAAACGCGTAGGATTGGGTAAGTGTAAAACGAGAAAATTCGCCCTTTTTGCTCAAATAGTAGTTCCTTCTACCCCAAAAATCAAATCATCTAAAATCTTCACGACTTTTGCAATTTTCGATCTCCATTCTCAAGGTATGTGATTTCTTCACTTCCCTCTTAAATCTTTCTTCTCTTTCTTGCTGTGAAACAATGAAAGAACAACTATGGTGATTGGTGCTTAGGGTTCAAAAATTTTGTGATCTTAAATGTCAAATTAATGTGTGAAATTTTTTGTGCTTGCTGGGTGAGGTTGGTTGAGTGAAAGTGTTTGTTTGTCAAGAAACAAATTTGGGCAAGATTTGTCCTTAAATTGTCTGTAATTGAACAAATAAAATAGGGCACCCCAACTGTTTGAAGAAATGCCTAAAAGAAAATATAATCTGGGGGGGAGAGGGGAAGATGACCTCTGCGAATGCAAGGGTCTTCTCGCGAATGCGAAGACAAAACAGTAGGGCCGAAATTTTTTAACCTTCGCGAATGCGATGGTCTTCTCGCGAACGCGGTGATATATGTCTGGGAAAAAATGTTTTGCTCTTCGCGAATATGGTTCTATGCTCACGAACACAAAGAGCAATAACTGGTAGTCCCAAAATTGGCAAAAAAGGTAGCTTCGCACAGCTCTTCCCGGGACCTTTTTTGCCCATTTCTTCGGCTTAAATACTTCCTAATACATTATTTTAAATATATGTATGAGATTTTAACATTTTTGGTCTATTTTATAAGTACTTTGGGCATAAAATGGGTTCTGAACACAATGAAATTGAGCACGAACATGTATTTGGACCTGGACAAGAGGAACCCTTTGATCATGAATGGTTTCTCTCTGCTAGCATGTGAGCTGAGATATGATGAACTCTTGTCCAAGACCATCGTCCGGGAAAGATGCATAAACTTGGAAAAATCCAAAGCTAAAATTCCAGGCTTGTACACGCGCTTTATAGAAAGCAGGTTGATTTGCTTTGCAGAGCAACCAAATAATGCCAACCACTCAATAGTTCTGCAATTCTATGAAAATGCCTTGAGGACCAACTTCCAAGGTGCCTTTGTTACTACTGTGCGGGGCGTGCAAGTCCATTTCAGCCCTAATATAATCAATAGTGTTTATGGCCTCCCTAATGTTGATAACGAGGTCTACAGAGACCGAGCCAAAGTAAGAGGAAACTAGTGGCTAGTGGATAAGTTACATGATAGAGTTACCCCAAAGTGGCTGACAGTGCACAAGGGAGTTGATTATCATGACTTCATGGCTAAGGCAACATGGCTTTATCTGTTCAAGTGTGTCGCCCTCTACAAATGACACTAATCTTACGCTAGACAAGGCACTGATAATTGCTGCTATCATGGATGGACTACCTGTGAATGTGGGGGAACACATTGTCTGAGAAATTAAGGAAGCCACTCATGGGAGGTCCAAGAGCCTTTTCTTCCCATCCATGATCACTAGACTTTGCTATGATGTCGGGGTGCCTAAACACCCTAATGATGTTGAGAAAAGTCCAGGAAAGCCAATGATCCACCCCTTGCTGAAAAGGGGACCCAGTGAAAAGCAGAAAAAAGGAGAATTGATGTTGCTTCCTCTTTATTTGGGAAGTTCACTGAGGCCACCACTGATCTCGCCGGATCCTTTGCACCTTCATCAGGGTCCTTTGACCCCATTGGACCACTCCAGTCCGGTCCTCACACTATACGCCACTTGTCCAGCTAAATATATGGAGTAGATATGCATGTTAGGTAGCTTATAGCTGGCCTTACCACTAGCCCACTCGAGGTTGGCACATCTACTAGGACTGTTGTCCCACCATCCATGGAGGATCTGGTCAAAGAGCAAAAGGCAATCATGAGCAAGATGGAGGCCATTAACACCAGGCTGGAGAACATGAGTCGCCGACAAGGAAAGATTGAGAAGAGGCAGAGAAAGTTCAAGGAGCATAAGAAGAAGAAAGGCAAACTGTTGTCCAAGATGATGCAAAAGCTTAGTGCATTTTGTGGTTAACATGACTCGGAGGATGATGATGATGCAGACTTGGAGCTCAAATTTCCCACCACCTCTAATTTTGATCGATGCAGTATTCAGGGAGCACTTTCCACCATTTTACTATGTCATGTTTAGTTGCATTGGGGATATTGCACATCTTTAATTGGGGGTGACTTCTTGTATAACTGTTGATCTTGTATAATTATGGATAACTGTGGGTATGGCAGATTGGTAATATGGTTGTTTTCATTTTGTTGTTAGTATATTTTCATGTGATGTGTGATATTATTATATTTAGTAGATTCTTGATTTTTTGTTTTTATATATATTATGTTTTAGTTACTTTATGTTTATTAGATTCTTAATAATTTTTTTAATTAGCTTCTTAAATTTTCTTTTTATATAGTTTGTTTTATGTTAATGGCGATATCCTTGGTTTTCTTTATACCACGGTTCTTTTTCCAAGGATGCCAATTTTTTTCTTGAACCGAGTGATTGTAGAAAATTTTTGTCGACTTTTCCCGATGATGGATAGATAGACAACTTTCTTAAGGGAATTAATCTTGTAGTTTAGATATAGCTATGTTAATATTAGGAAGAATAAATGGTTTGGGTTGGAGTTTGTGCCCATTGACCAAGTTGTGGCTTCCTTGTTACCAACATGATTTAAACCTCAGCATATGAATTTTTGGTTGTTGAAAAAAAAAATTATTGAAGTAAAGATGTCATGACTTATAGACTCAAATTTTGGCTCTTTGATTCACTAAACAGCTTCCTATGCTATATGTAACCTCTTTGAGTCATTGGTTTCAATTGAATTTTGAATTTGTATTCCACTTGTGTGTTCATGTGCCATGTATGGTGAGATTTATTATGAGTTCTTTTGCATTACTTGTAGTCTCGAACTTGCCCGGAATGTGCTTCAAGGCAAAATTATAGACTAACTTGGTTTGAAAAATGATATTAGGCCTTCCTTGAACCGCTATTGTGCCTTAAATTTTCTACCCTTTTATATATTCCTTAGTCAACCCATTTTGAGACTTTAACCTTATTCTTTGGCAACCATGTTACAAACTTTAATTCTTTGTTCTTTATTGATCTAGATTTTGGCACTCTACCTCCCTAAGTACTTTGAAAGTATAAACATAGGCTATAAGCATAAGTTTGGGGGTGATGGTTGAAAAAGTTATGATATGGAAGTTGTTTAAAAAGGTGGAAGGTAGAAAAAAAATGAAACCTTTCTTGATTTTGAAAAGGAAAGAAAAAAATATAAATAGAATAAAATGATAAGAAGTTGTGAATAAAGAGAGGACTAGGTGTGAAATGAAAAGTGAAGAAATGTTGGAGAATGTTTTCGAAGGAACTGGACTTTGACTGTAAATTTTGTAGTGCTTGGAGAGGTTTGGAGTCACTCTAACCAAAATTGTGCCTTACCTTAACCAAAAGCCTAAACTACAACCCTTTAAGTCCTAATTGATTTTGAACCAAGTTATCTACATTAGTGGAGGAGTACCTGAAGGGCAAGCCTATGATACTACTTGTATGTATTTGAACATCCTTTTGAGAGAGAGACAATTATTTCCATTTGATATCCCATTTTTGTTTTGAATTAGGATTTATGAGTGTGGGATCCTATCTTAAACGTGAGGGCACATGAGATTTGAGTTGTGAATTTAATCCCATTTCAATTGGAAAAAATGACCAAAGAAAGTTAATTGTGATAGAGAGGCAAATTTTGAAGCTTTAGTGTCATGACTTGATTGATACTTTGATTTGCATTAGTATTTAAGCACTTGAAATATAATGAAGTTCATGAAAAGTGTTCAGCAATTCATATGTGTTGGTTTAACTGTCGGTACCAATCGAAGTCATGTGTTTGTGCTTAAAGTAGACCTTTTTGGCTTAGCATGATAAGGATGCAATGTTGAGTTAAATACTTGGGAGGAGATTTTGTCGCTTTCATTGCTTAAGGAAAAGCAAAAGTTTAAGTTTGGGGATTTGATAAGTTAATATTTTACCAATATATCTTGTCTTTAAACCTATACTTTTGCTATATTTGAGTGATAAAATCGTATATTTAATGTCATTTACTTCTATTTTATAGGTTGTATATGATTTAGAGGTAATTGTGAAGAAACCAAGGAAAAAACAAGTCAAAAAGGAGCTAAAATGGACAATGAGAAACTGCCTAGTGGTTTAATCTTCGTGAACGCAAAGGTACAGTGCGAATGCGAAGAAGCAGGCAGCTACACCTTCGCAAATGTAAAGTACACAACACGAACGCGATGAACCAGAACCTGAACCTTCGCGAACGTGAAAGACCAAACGCAAACGCGGTGACTGAGGAAAGAAAACCTTTACGAACGTTAAGGTGTGATCGCGAACGTGATGAAGAAACTTGGCGTGAAACTGGGCAGTTCTGGAATTTTATATTTGTGACCCCCAAACCCTTTAATACCCAAAGCAGCTCATTTGTAATGGATGTTTGTCTTATTTTCAGCTCCATAGACTAGAGAGAACAAGGTGGAAGCTAGGGTTTTGCACACACACTTTGGTCTTGAAGATTTCAAGCTTGTGGTTAAGGATTTCTTACCCATTTATGTTTATTTTTTAATTTTCTTGCTTTGTATTGAATATTTAAGTGTAATATTTATTTCCAACACTTGAATCTTGTTTATGGAAATACTCATAGTTAAAGCGTGGATTAAATATCTTATTGTACTTATGTATTGAATGATTTTCATTTATTTATGAAGTGAGTTGTTATTTCTTTAATTATTATTATTCTTTAATATTTTCAAAGGGATTAGCTAACCTTAGGACTCGCCCATTAACTCCGAATTAATTTTGGAAAAGATAATTTGGTGTTGGGAAAGATTAATTAACAAGAACTTGAGGCGTTAACCCTCATTTTATAGATTCTACCTAAGGATAGGATTGAACTACTTGTAGCCATATCCGGGAGCGATTAATCTCTTAATTTTTTTAGGGATAATTCAATTAGGAAGTCTTGTCAGTCTTTGGAAGAAGCTAATATAGAATTATTACCCGTGACTAACTAACATAAACTCGCTCATACTTGTAAAATCATGAAATATATTGGATCGTTACTTGTGTGTAATTCTCGAAGCACTCATCCTTGTAGCCATTGATAACTTTACTTGCTTTCTAGGTTAGTTTACATTTTCGCATTTAGATATAAATATTTTCCAAAAACCAATTCTAAGTGTTTGGCATTGCGCGATAAGTGATAATTCTCTTACATTCCTAATCGCCTATATATTGTTCTCTATGGGATTCGACCCCGACTCATAGTTGGATAAATTATATTGCATGCGACCGTGTCCATTTACTTTTTAGTAGTAGATTTGGACGTTATCACACTGTCTTTTAAGAATTTATGGAACTTACCTGATTTTGAGAGATTATGCCGATGTAAACTTTTTCGTGTTGTTGTTGCTGTCCAGTTGGATGGGATCAAGGTCCTCTACGGTTTCCGCTTAGGCTTCTACGATGTCGGGGTCTTTGATAGCCTCTATTTGTATGTTGGGTTTGGTTCTCGATATGGCTGATTGTTATGCCACCGTACTTTCTCCTTTTAGTTGTTGGGTATGTGCACAGTCCTGGGCGATACGGTAGCATTCTTGTGATGTGTGTGGCTCACGCAGGATGCTAATTATTCCCCATAGAGTAGTAAATTTGATTATTTTATAGAAACTTAACGGGACATCTCTCATGGCATATATCCATGGGCACCCTATGATAGCATTATAAGTTGTCTCTTAATTCATGACGTGGAACGTTGTTTCCATAGTGACTCCTCCAGCCAAGACGGGCAGCACTATCACTCTAGCGGTTCGTTCAACTACATTATTAAAACATGTTAGTGTTATGCACCATGGTATTACATTATCTTCGAGCTTTATTTGTACGATGACTCGAGGATGGATGATACACGCGCAGTTTTTTTCATCTACCATTATTATTTTTACATCAGTATCTATGATACGTAAAGCTATGACAAGAGCATCATAGTGAGGAAAAGAAAAACTGTCCGCATCCGACTTATCGAAGATGATACTATCTTTAAGGTCATCATACCGTTCATGAGCGATTGACTATTTGAGTTTTTGCGTGGTGGTAAACTTTACGTGGTTGATTGTCATGTCATCGCCACCGCCGATGATTATCTGTATACTACGGGTGGGTGAAGGTGGCTTTAGGGGTCCTTGGGGTTGATCGCACCCTCGAGCGAAGTTAGCCCGTCCTCGATCGATTAGCAGTTCTTTCAAGTGTCCCTAGTTTATCATTCTTACGATTTCCTACCGCAGACCTATATAGTCTTCGGTCTTATGCCTTCTTTCCTGATGGAATTTGCACAGAACGTTCGATTTCCGGGTGCTTGGGTCAAATTTCATCTTTTGTGGCCATTTCACCTTTGAGCTGAGCTTCTCTAGTGCATACACTATTTTTGAAGGAGAAACACAAAAGTTATGAGCGTATAATAGTGGAGGCATACCTCTTTCATTTCGGTGTGGTACGACATATCGAGGAGCTATTCCTGTATGTCGTAGAGGAGGTGGAATAGATGCCTGGATGTAAGGCTGGTTCCTTTCTCGACTGAGATGGGGTAGTTGATCCCTTCAACCATCGTTGCGTCGATCTTTCCTTATTTTAGCTTGGACTGATGTCAGACGTTGGATCGGACCATTGAGGTCATCCTCGTTTGCCCTGACTTCGGCATAATAGGCGTTGTGGATTTCTTCCCAAGTGATGGGAGGGTATTTCATGAGCCTATTTAACAGTTTTTTGGTCGCTCTCGACCCACTCCTGCTTAATCTATTTTGGAAGGCTGCTAAAGTCGTCCCCTCTGATATATTTGGTAGGCTCAGTCTCACCATGTTGAATTAGGATAAGAAGTCCCGGAGTCTATTGTTCGTCTTCTGTCTGATGGCGAAGATGTCATTCACCCTAGCTTCCGCCTTTTTCACTCCTCTATGAGCGGTGACGAATTTGTCTTCCATTTCTTCGAATGTTGATATTGGTTGTGCTAGTAATTGTGGGTACCAAGTCACCGCTCCCCTTATCAGGGTCTCACCGAACTTTTTCAGCAGCACCGATGGTACTTGTTCCTTTGACAGATCGTTGCCTTTTACGGTTGTGATGTAGTGGATGATGTGATCTTTTGGGTTTGTAATACCATCATATATTTTCAAGTAAGGTGGCATTTTGAAGGTCTTTGGGATGGCGTAAGGGGCTGCCTCTTCATTATACGGTTGCTCGATGAATCGACCAACGTCTCATTTTGGTAGCAACTTTGAAGCGTCTGGTATTGTATCAACCTTTTCCTGATTCTCCTTTATCTGATCGCGGAGCATTTTGTTTTCATTTTCCATTTCCTCCATCTTTTTAAGGATGGTTGTGAGTGTGTCGTTGCCTGCATTAACAATAGTATGAGTGTTACTTGTGCGTGGAGTATCCAGTTCATCGGTGAGTATGGCGGCGTCTGCGCGTATTGTGCTTCTAGTATCCCTTTGAACGGGTTTATCAAGTATGTTGTTCTGTTCAGAATGATCATCAGCCATTCTTTTAAAAGTTTTTTCACAGCTGGTGGTGCTTCCCCTGTAGCTGATGTGGAAGCTTCCTTTTTACGGGAAGCAGTCACGTTTTCATGCTGAGGAGGTAAGGTATCTCCTTCAGGTGTAGCGCTCGGTGTCACGTTTTCATTATCCTCCCCACCGGCTTCGTTAATGGAGTCCAGAAGGTTGGTTCTAACACATACTATTGCTTTTAACCTTACATCTCCCTTTCCCTCCATTGTTGGTTTGTGCAGAGTTGGGCAAAGGTGACTATCTCTTTCTACGATCTAGATGAAGCTAAGATCTTGGCTGAAAAAATTATCACAAACGGTGCCAAATTATTTGACCAAAAGATATTGAAACCTTTTTTATTAAATCAATTAATGAAGATGAAGAGGTAAATCTCAGCCAAGTATAATTATGTCTAGATTAAATGGTGCAAGAGAGTAAAAAGATGGATAGTACTTCTTAATACGTCAGCTCCAAATGATTGCTCATAGATAAGATGAGCTCAAATGTCGAGAAGTGGTGCAATAAATATGAATAATCAGAAGGATGTTTGCGATTCAGACATTTCTTTGTTGAACCAAATTGTCTCTTTATGTTTACTATTTTTCCTCCCCTTTTGCAGAATATTTTTCCCTCCTATTTATAGGGGACAATTCCCCTTTTATCCTAAAAAAAATATCATTCAAGAAATATTCGAAAAGTATATTTCTACTATTTCATATCATACTTACATTACTATAGATGCCGTACGTTTACTCACGTTGTTGGTCGTCGCCCTTCATGCCGACCAAAGGACGCTACATTGTAAGGACCTCGTTCCTTACTCAATATTGGTCGTTTAAATTTGGACCTACACAAGTAATATCTTTAGAAAATACTTTTAGCAACTAAATGCGAGAAAATAAGTAGTACTGAAATTTTTTTAAAATTTTCTTTTTTTAAAAAGAAAATTCCGGCCGCAAATTTTGCCAGTTTTCTCGGTCCTAAAATAGTATTGATCTTTGCTGATTTGGCGGGTCAAGTTTTCTCGTGCACTCTATCCGTTTCCAACTTAACAACTGCTTAAACGGATAAAAAAAAAAAAGAGAAAGAAAACAAAAGAACTTAAGAAGTGCTTAGTCTCTCAGATCATAGGGATTTGTTTAAACTTTGGTTCTTTTACCAACCATCTAATTAATGCCAACCAATAACAATGTGTGGAACGAGAAAAAAATAATTTCCTTTTAGGTTTAACGTTAACAACGCTGAGAAGAACCATTAACTCTTCGATGTACACTCTTTTCCAACTTCGGTAACTGTTTAATGGTTCTCATTAACTCGTATATTAATGCTCCTTCGCCTTCTTCTACATGTGCTACATTTATATGCTCCTTCTCCTATTATGTGTCGTGTTTTTCTTTTATACGCCTCTTAAAAAATATTCCCTCCGGTTCACAATAAGTGACCAATTTGCTTTGGGCACACCCATTAAGGAAATACAAAATTTAAAACCAAAAATATTAATGTAACTAAACTACCCTTAATTACATGGTGCAGCATAATTAATATGAGGAGCAAAAAAATTTTTAGGGATACGTACATAAGGGTACAACAACAACAGCAGCCCAGTATAATCCCACAACTGGAGTCTGGGAGGCAGCCCAGTATAATCCCACAAGTGGAGTCTGGGGAAGGTAATATGTACGCAGAGCGTACCCCTACTCCGAGGGGCAGAGAGGCTGTTTCCAGGAGACCCTAGGCTCAAATTGACTTTTTTCTTGATTACATAAATGGACACTTATTTTGGACCAAAATAAAAAAGCAAATTGGTCACTTATTGTGGACCGGAGGGAGTATTAATTAGAAAAAAGATTGGACTATTTTACCCCTATTTATATCATGAGATATAATCTTTCTTGGTTAAATATTTATTCTATTTATGTGTTATCTCCATTTTCAAGAAAAAATATTATTAAGGTTAAAGAAGGAAAAAAATCAGTTTTATCTTAAACTTCTACAATAATAATTAATTTGAGATAATTATTTTTAATAACCACAACTATTAATATGATGTTGGACTTTAAGCCATTGGGCTTTAAAGTAGAGTGTGTGAATTGGAAATGGAGGAAAATAAAATGGAGGGAAAATGAAAATTTGAAGAAGTGAACTTTTGTCTTGTACTTTGTCCCTCATTGGTGAGGGACAATCACATTTGTGTGCTTATATATAGATTCACTTCTTAAAGCTCTTAAAAGGAGTTGAAGAGAATGAACTCTCACGCCGTCGTCGCTCGCTCGCTCGCTCGGCTCGGCTTCGGCTTTGGATTTGTATTTGTCAATCGATCGATAAGATTATTTTTGGATAAAATTTATTTCATTATTTAATAATTAATTAAATACCAAATCATTGCTGAAAATCACTGCTGAAAATACGTTCAGAGGGACTCGCTGGCCGCGGTTCTGCCGCGACCGCGGTAGAACCGTGGCAGAAAGATTCCGAGAGCCCCTCTGGCCGCGGTTCTGCCGCGATCGCGGTAGAACCGTGGCAGGCAGCGTATTTTTAGAAAAGGCACATTTTCCAGACACATCTTCTGATATTTGCCTATAAATTTTGAGGCAAGGCTGCATTTTCTATACAAGAAAAACACTCCAGAACTTCTTTCTTTCTGAATATACTACATCCTAATTCACAGTATCTCTCTCTCAAATTCGTAAGTTTGATTTTGCTCCGTTCTGTGAGTTCGTTGGTATCCTACAGTTTGTATTGTCACTGTTGCAGGAAGGTTTATTCTGTTTTATCCTGGGAGGATTTAATCCATTACCTTGGCAACGTGTGAGGGGGTTAAAATTCCTTAAGGACACATAAGAAACTTGTGGACTCGAAATATTTCTGATTCTCTACTATTTCTAGATTTCTTTAATTCTCCTAACAGTTTTTCTGATTTTTTGGTTTAACACAGTAACGCTCACAAGATTAAGAAATTTTTTATTACTAACGTTTCTGTGTTGATTATATATTAAATTGTTTTCTATATACTTATTTGGAGACTAAAGCTTTGTTGCTTTCTACTCTAATAGTTATTTTTGTCCGGTTTAAAGTACATATAGACTTTGTCGGAATAATAAACGTACGGGTTTGAAGTATATAAAAAACTTCACCATTGTTACGTGTTGTATGTTTGGTTTGGTATTCAGTTTGAAGATATCAAAACTTCACTGATTTAACAAAGTTCTGTATTGTTTTCGACTTTACAGAAATATGACGAATGAAAACCAAACTAATGGAAGTGTTGCGGGAATGGGTGCTACTATTACAAGTGTTGCTGCCTCGTCAAGCCGTTCTACTCCTGCTCATGCTATGGCACCGGCAGAAAAACCCGGAAAATTTTCCGGTATTGACTTCAAACACTGAAAAATGGACATGTTCTTTTATCTCACTACGTTGAGTTTGCAACATTTCATCAAGGAGGATCCTCCGGTCTTGGCAGAAAATACTCCGGATGAAGAACGACTTGTTGTAACTGAAGCATGGAAACATTCTGATTTCTTGTGCAGAAACTACATTTTGAGTTGT
>MU740185.1:0-11247 GCA_026770625.1 Nicotiana glauca
GCAATGAGCCCAAGTCATAATGATAACAACAAATCATTTGCAAATACGCGGTAAAAACCAACAACCGGGATGGACAAGTCACGATCCCCAACGGTGCTCTACCCCACGCTCAGGTCCAGCGTGCAAGTCACCTCAATACAACACCAAGATGTGCAAATTCGGGGTTTTAAACCCTCAGAATATCATTCACAAGTATTACTCACCTCTAGCCGGCCGATAATCTAGCTCGCCAANCCGGCCGATAATCTAGCTCGCCGTGCCTTTCCCTCTCGTATCTACCGCCTCGAGCGTAGAATCTGATCAAAACCATAAGGGATACATCAAAATAGGCCAATGGAACATAACCCAATCGAAATAACTCGAAGAACACCCAAAACACGAAGTTGGCAAAACCCGAGCCCCGGGCCCACTTCTCAAAAAATTACAAAATTCACATTTCCGGAATCTTCATCTCGCCATGAGTCCATACATATAAAATATGCAAGAATCGGAGTCCATTTGACCCCTCAAATTATCACTTTACTCTTTCTTAGGCTTCAAGCAAAAACCTCTATTTTTACCCTTTGATTCCTTAAATTTTCAGTGATTAATTCATGTTTTTACACTATAATATCATAATCCAAGTCCAAATATCCATACCTGATGATTCTCCTTCGAAGCCTCTTCAAAATCGCCCAAAAATTGCCTTAGTTCGCACCCCAAAATGATTTTACACTTCTGGAATTCGAATACACTGACTTCATTAAACCCTCTGACATTTTCGCTTCTGCGGTCCCGCTACCGCTTCTGCGGATTCCTGACCGCTTCTGCGGATTCACAAAAATTCCAACGGACCGCTTCTGCGGTCTTATACCGCTTCTTCGGTAGCTGCCTTTGCGATCAAAGGACCGCTTCTGCGGTCTCAACACTAACCCAGGACCGCTTCTGCGGTCACAAACCGCTTTTGCGGAGTCCTCTTTTGCGTAAAATAGTTCGCTTTTGCGGAAAATGCCCAGGCCTCAAAGGGCCTCTTATGCAATCACTGAACCGCATCTGCGGGACCGCTTAAGCGGCTCTTCAACCGCAGATGTGGAAACAACAGAAGCCTAACATCTGCTGCATTTCCAAGCATCCAAACTCCCGATTCATCATCCGAAACCATCCTGAGGCCCCCGGGACCCCAACCAAAAACACCAACCCACTCCAAAACATCATACGAACTTGTTCCAATCATAAAAATACGACTCTTAACACAAAAATCACCAAATCACGACGGATTCAAGCCTAAATTCAACTAAAGTTTCCAAATCTCACATTCAATCAAAAACCCAACCAAACGACATCCGAATGACCTGAAAATTTGCAGACATATCCAAAATCACCTAACGAAGCAACTGCAACTCTCAGAATTCCATTCCGACTCCTGAATCAAAATCTCACCTATCAACCGGATTTCGCCAAAATTCCAACTTCACCAATTCAAGCCTATTTCTACACCGTACCTCCAAATTCCATTCCGATCGCTCTCCTAAGTCACAAATCATCCCCCGAAGCTAACCGAACCACCAGAAATCACATCCGAGCCCTCTAACCAAATAGTCAACTTCCGATTGACTTTTCTAAAACAAACTCCCTTCTGAGAGGCTATGTGCCTTATTTCCAACCAGAGCCAACTCAATTACACCCGATCGACTCTAATACTGATATAGAAACATGAAGCAACACAATAAGGGGAAAACGGGGCGGTAACTCACGTGACGACGGGCCGGGTCGTCACAAACACCCATAAGGCTAAGGTCTTCATTATCGAAGATCGACAAGTTCGACCTCGTTCGAGCTCAGACAAGCTATTATTTCGATAAGTTCGAAATAGCACCTTAAGGCTAAGAGCCTTCACCATTACAGTTCGACATATTCGACCTCGTTCGAACTCAAACAGGATGTTATTTTGATAAGTTCGAAATAACACCCTTAAGGCTAAGGCCTTCACCATCGAAGATCGACAGGTTCGACCTCGTTCGAACTCAAACAGGCTGTTATTTCGATACGATTGAAATAACACCATTAAGGCTAAGGCCTTCGCCATAAAAGATCGACAAGTTCGACCTCGTTCGAACTAGGACTTAAGGCTAAGGGCCTTCGCCATCAAATATTGACAGGTTCGACCTTGTTCGAACAGGGACTTAAGGCTAAAGGCCTTCGCCATCAAATATCGACAGGTTCGACCTCGTTCGAACTGGGACATAAGGCTAAAGGCCTTCACCATTGAAGATTGGCAGGTTCGACCTCGTTCGAACTCAAACAGGCTGTTATTTCGATAAGTTCGAAATAATACCCTTAAGGCTAAGGCCTTCGCCATCAAATATCGACAAGTTCGACCTCGTTCAAACTAGGACATAAGGCTAAGGGCCTTCTCCATCAAAGATCGACAGGTTCGACCTCGTTCGAACTGGGACTTAAGGCTAAGGGCCTTCGCCATCAAAGATCGACAGGTTCGACCTCATTCGAACTAGGACTTAAGGCTAAGGGCCTTTACCATCAAAGATTGAGAGGTTCAACCTCGTTCGAACTGGGACTTAAGGCTAAGGGCCTTCACCATCGAATATCGGCAGTTTCGACCTCGTTCAAACTCAGACGGGCTGTTATTTTGATAAGTTTGAAATAACACCCTTAAGGCTAAGGCCTTCACCATCAAAAATCGGCATGTTCGACCTCGTTTGAACTCAGATAAGCTGTTATTTCGGTAAGTTCAAAATAGCACCCTTAAGGCTAAGAGCCTTCGCCGTCAAAGATAGACTTGTTCGACCTCGTTCGAACTCTGACGGGCTGTTATTTTGATAAGTTCGAAATAACACCCTTAAGGCTAAGGCCTGCACCATCTAAGATCGGCATGTTCGACCTCGTTCGAACTCACAGAGGCTGTTAATTCGATAATAATAAAAACACCCTTAAGGCTAAGGCCTTCGCAATCAAAGATCGACAGGTTCTACCTCTTCCGAACTTAGACATGTTGTTATTTCGATAAGTTCGAAATACTACCTTTAAGGCTAAGGCCTTCGCCATCGAAGATTTATAGGTTCGACCTCGTTCGAACTCAAACAGGCTGTTATTTTGATAAGTTCAAAATAACACCCTTACAGCTAAGGCCTTCGCCATTAAAGATCGACAAGTTCGACCTCGTTCGAACTCATATATGCTGTTATTGTTCAAAATAACACCCTTATGTCTAAGGCCTCCGCCATCGAAGATCGACGGGTTCGACCTCGTTCGAACTCAAAGAGGATGTTATTTCGATAAGTTTGAAATAAGATCTTTAAGGCTAAGGTCTTCGCCATCAAAGATCGACAAGTTCGACCTCGTTCGAACTGGGACTTAAGGCTAAGGCCTTCGCTATCGAAGATCGACAGGTTCAACCTCGTTCGTACTCAAACAGGCTATAATTTTGATAAGTTTGAAATAACACCCTCAAGGCTAAGGGCCTTCGCCGTAAAAAAATCAACAGGTTCGACCTCGTTTGAACTTGAACGAGCTATCTTCTCGATAAGTTTGTAATGAAACCTGCAAGGTCAGAAGACTTCATTATAAAAAGAGAATCGGGACTCGCCAGACAAGCCCTCACCTCGCGATGAGATCATGAATCGACTGAAAGATGAAACACATGACAAGTGGCAAAAAAGAGAATTCTTTATTCATGGTCATAAGTGCGGTCCATCGCCTCTTACATCTGGCCAGGGCCAGTCAACTGATAACTAAAAAAAAAGAGAAAAAGAGGGGGGGGGGGCAGGCAAAAAGAAAGTAACAACAAGAAATAAACAAATGCCCATCGGCGTACGAAGTAAAAAGAAAAACAAAGCACAACTTTTTCATCACTCGGTAAGGCTCATCATCGTCACCACCTGCATCCCGTCAGCTTCGGGTGTCGCTATATCATATCTGCATTTGGCACGAGCCTCACGGGCCTTCTCACATGCCTCTTCGTAGGCAGCCTCAATTACGGTGCCTGCTTCCCACAGGTTCTTTAAAATATCCCGCTGAGCTTCGGCATATACTCAAAGCTCATGAGTCTAACGGGGAACGGCAGCACGAGACGACCCAGCTTGAACCCTCAGCCGTTGATTCTCCACCTCCAAGGCTTGACTTGATCTGCTAGAGCCGAGGCCTCCCGACCAATCGTGCTAATCTGCTCCACGAGACATCTCTTCCCTGAGGGCCATAGTAGCCTTCTACAATTCTTGCTGGGACTCATGCATGCGAACGGCCTGCTCTTAGGCCGCTGCCCTAGCCGAAGCCTCCAACCAGGCCCTCTCCATACGCTCTAAATCGGTAACCTTGCTCTCCAGTACAGTCAACCTCCCTCTCCATTCAGCGCTCATCTTCGCAACTCTGGCCTGGATCTACTCCATCTCCAATCGCATCGCTCCTAACTTGCCCTACAATTATTCGCATTCTACAGTGAACCCTTTACCCACTTCGAGCTCTTCGTCCTTAAGGCGAAGTTGCTCTTCAAGATCACTTTTGCTGCGGAGCGTCTGCAGCAACTCCTGATCCTTTTTTTCCAACTCCTCGCCCAGAGCTCGGTTGCGGCGATCCGTCCTCAATCGCTCGTGCAGCTCACGACACCTGTGGCGATAGCAACGGTACTTTTCCAGGATCTGCAAGAATATCCTCGATCGGATATTGGCCCTACGGATGCTTACCACCTCCACCAGATACGTCTAAAAAAAAGAAAAGGAAAAAGTAGTTAAATCGATACTCACTAATACACTGGGAAAATTCAAAATAATAGCCGAATTCGACATACCCTCAAACCCATTATGGCCACTTTGTTCCTCAACTTGGCATCAACAACGTTCTGCAGTGATTCATTTTCAGCTTTCGAACATAGCAAGCTAAGCTGCGACACCAAGTTGTCCCCCTGTGTCAAGAGATTCACATTATAAGGGATATCAAGAACGCGGGCTGATCCACCCGCATGGACTACCGAGTGAGTGAGACCCTCCTCGAATATCCTGATATCATCAGGATCCAAGTCAGACTCAGACCTACACTCATCGACCATTATACTCTTCCCCCTTTCTACCGCCGAGGGAGCGACACGACCCATCACGGATGAAAAAGATGCACCAGAGGTTATGACAGCGGCAATAGGGGCCTGAGTCTCTGCTCCGGAAGGACGTTAATCATCACCAACAATTGGAACTCCGGGTAAAGTTACCCCGACAGCCAAATCTTCCAAACCCTGACTACCAGTGCCAACTTCTACAATTCGTTCCGTCTCCAAAGGAGACGCCATAGCAGCATCGTCCCCTGGGCCCGTCGGGGGAGATTCATCCAAATTGATCACAGTCGGAGGTGCCGTCTCGAATGCCACTCTCCATCTTTTCGACGTCCCTTCCTCCTCCCCGTTTGATGGTGACCCATCTACAAGACGGATAACACCAAATGTAGCTTCCTGGGAGTTCACCCTTGCCGGGGTGGCCAATACCGCAGATTCGACCGAAGCCACCCTCGATGAAGGACGAGCAGACGTAGCCGACTGACGAAAGGCTAATTGAGGAGCTCTGACTCTCCGTACTCTCCTTAGCAACGACAAGTGATATTTAAGAGGTAAGATGAGAACAAAAAAAGACCGATAGATAATAAGGGCATTATCTCACCTGCGAGGGGCCTACGTCCGAATCTTTCATAAAAGGTCGACCAAGTACGGACTCCTGCTGTGTGGGGAAGGATGGCCTCGACCCACCCTTGAATTCCCTCCAAAGGCGGCGGGGGCATCCTCTCACCTGCGAAACAACAAAGCAGGTCAACACACAACAATGAGAAGATAAAGAAAAATCAAGTACCCCACTAGTCAAAAGCACAAACTTACGGGCAAAATTCCACACCGCAGGAAATCTAGTTGGGTCCGCCACAAGATGCTCGGTCCATTCATAGAAAAAGTTCTTCCGGTTGTTCATGTCGTCTATCTTTACCACTAGGCCTTTCGACCCCCGAGGACGCGCGTGGACCATCGAGCCTCGAATCAACTGGGGAGCGAACAGACTAAGCACGTGGCCTAGAGTGACCTCGCGACCAACGAGCTTCGCATACTTGATGAACATGAGGAACAACTTGTATAAATAAAGGGAAAGATGGGTAGGGCACGCCTCGTAATAATGGCAGAAATCTACCACCAGCATGGGAAGCGGGAGCGTGTACCCTACGAGGAAGGGGTAGGCATAGAACATGCAAAATCTGGGATAATCAATTTCAACCCGGTCATCTCCCTCCACCGGCACTATCTCGACAAAGTTAGGTATACTCCACCGTTCCCTCAAATCTGCTAGCCCCACCTCCCCTATGAGGGGGGATCTACTTCAGCTCCGCCCCTCCATCAGCGGTGAAGTCGACCGCATCTCTCCCCGGGCGAGGTAAAATTTCATCTACAGAGCGAACCTCTTCGCCCTGCACTAACTCTACATCTCCGGCGGCCGAAACTATCACGGGAAGAAACACCTGCCTTCTTTAGCCCAAAGGAAAAAAAAGAAAGAACTTGACGGGAGAAGCGAAGAAATTAAGGATTGCTACGAGCAAAGGAGTAAGACAGAACTCGAATTGACAGAGAAAGAGATATCCTGAGATTTTTTTCAAGATGAACAATAAAGAGCAAAAAACAAATGACAGGGTTCCCCAATTTATAAGAGGCGTAAATTCCCTGTGCGCGAAACCCAATAGTCATCTTTAAGATCCGATGGGACGCGAAACATTTCGAGTCTTCAGAAACGTGTGTCATTATGTCCGTTTATATGGAGCAACGCTCCATTTGCCGACCGGTGTTTCGGTTTTGAAGCCGTCGCAATGGAACACGAGTACTAAAAAGATATTCCCAACGAGTCAAAAGGTTCGCTATGCGATCAAGGAACAAAATGAGGGTCAGATTCCCTTCGACTATGTTGGACGCATGATCCGTCCATCGAAGTCAACGGGGCACGACCTCGACGAACGAAGAGACTAACTATATTGGTAAAAATCTGACCACATAGTAGCGGTGGCCACGACTCTACTCCTATTATCCTATGAAAGAAGCCAACAAAGTTTACTTCATCTCATCGTCACTAAATTCGAGATAAGCGATGAGGCTAAGACCTCTCCATGACAAGAAAGCTTGCCAGATCCGACTGTAATAAGTCACGACAAGTACGAGAAGTTTCTGGAACTTGAAGATTTTACAATTATGGCTCGTATAATTCTCATTCTTAGTGGAAGCAGGGCAATAAAAAGCGAGAGAAAATATTTACGTACCTTTTCTGTAGGTAAAATTATATTAAATGATTGAATGACATTGATGTTTAACCAAAAAGTTTTAGGCCCTTTTTGTTAAATCAATTTTTGATAAATAGATAAATGGTGAATCCTAGATATGAAGTTCAATAATTTTGATGGTACGGGACCATGTTTAAGTCGATGAATGCCAAGTTAATGCTCAATGATTATCAATAAATAGGAGAATGAAAACGTACAATCAATGTGACAAATGACATTAAATGTAATAAGAAAAAATTTGTCACCCAAATGTTGAATAAGTTGGATGGTTCCCTCTTCTGACAATAATGTGTGACAATAGACTATAGAGATGAACAAAGCGTTCTTGGATCTTGTGAATAAAAGAGGAATATTTAGCAATGGAATCATACAGAGGAGATAAGACAAACGTTTTGTATATTCTTGATAGTCAGCCATTTACAAGATGTTCCTCTCAGAAAAGTCTAGAAGCCCCGTTTTTGTTCTCTATCCCTTCCTATTTATAAGGGATATTCCTAGAAAACCATAAAAATGCACAGTAGATTCAATGGAATATTCCTATTCATAATCCTAAGAATATTCTAACCATTGTTGTTGTTTGTTCTCTATTCGACCTTGGTACTGGTCTCTCTCTTTGGACGATTCCTCGCCACTGGACCGTGCTTGGCTTCAACCTCGACCTCAGCTCGTCCGATTGTATTCACTAAACTCGACCTAATTTTGAACCATACAATTGACATGTGGAATAATTATATATCGAACACAAATAGAAAGTAAATTGTGTATATAGTAACCAGTACCGGGAACAATAGCTGCAAGTGACATCGGTTGACCCCGAAAGGAACATGATCAACGTGAACATAATCAAATGCTTTCCACCGATACATTCAATGAAGAATAATCCTTGGCATTAAATAAGCAGCCGTTGCAGAGAATATTTGCGTTCATGGCCTGCCGTTACATATTTATCAATAGCCCTCTTTATTGTCATTTAAGAAGGGCTTGATAGTAGGATCTTGTTTCCCTATGTATAATTAAATTGTAGGCTCAACAACTATTATAAGACATGCAAGTCTTGGCAAAATTTATGCTACATTCCATTCTCAAGCTAAATCAAATAACTTTACTTGCTATTTACATTATTCTCGTTCTGATCCCGGAGGCACAGCTCTCAGAGTCAAGCTCATCGTTTCATTTAATTTTAATCGCTAAGTCTTATTTTTAATCTAGTTTATTTATTATTTTTGGGGTCAAATCAATTCGTTTGTCTATAAATTACGTAACAAATTTAACTGTACCGTTTTACGAGTAAACACCTTCTACAGGAACGAAAATATTTCTCATAAATTGCAGCCAAATCTCACAGATTAGGATTTAGGCCTTTCTCCTAATAACTTGAAAAGAGGTCACAAAAGACTGCCTAATTAATGTACGTGAAGTAGCAGCCAAACAAATGAACAATTGTGGTGCAATTGTGGTTTAAAAGAGAGTTTATATTGGTTTAGAACTTAGAAGTTACTTGAAATGGCTTCTTGTCAAGTTTGTACACTTGTCGCTTTGACAACCACTTACCTCCTTGAAACCGTGGACGTATCATCCAATGACCTGTTGACTTACGGGGGATATAGGACAAAGAAGAAATTGATTTATCAATACTAACGTATTACAAGACATTTATGAAGAAAGTGTTATTATCCAACTTAGCTTGGGTTTCCATTTCTCTTGAACATTTTCTAAAAAGCTTCTCTTTGCCTTCTCTTCTTTTTCTCAATCTTATATATTTCAAATCTTAAGCACATTTTAACTTCTATGTATTGGTAATACAAAAAAAAAAAAAATAAAAAAAAAAATTGAATCACCTCAAAATAACTGCAAATAACTGTCTTTAAAAAATACAAATGTTTACCCTAAAATTCGAGTAACAATTAAACTTGTATTATTATTTTAAGAATATGTGATTTAATTCAATGCTAATTGATAAACAAGTGATTAAATAGACAAATTAAAGAGTAAAGTAGATCAAACCAGTGTGTAAGCTAAGTCTCGACCTCGACATGTGACGGTCTCGAGGTATGATTATGGGAATAAATGATAAAACAATTATGAAGAACAGTAGGTAAAATATCAAGAAAATAATGTACGTAAATTTTCTTATCAGTGAAAAATGGTCTACAAATGAACAAGATTCTCCTTTATATAATAGGGGAGTCCTAAATAAGGTACACTTTTAACTACAGTTGGAAATCATATTTGACAGTTGTCTAACCGTCGAAGACCAATCTATTCCATAATTTACGTTGTGATCCTCGAGCCGCTGCGGGTATCGCGCTCTTTCCATTACTGAATCATAATGGTATTATCTCGAAGGATCTTCCGACCTCGGCAAATGATATCGACCTTGACATTGGAAGAGCTTAGACCCCGAGCTCGACGTCCTGGCCTTCCGACGTGGTATCACTTTCTCCATCGAAGAATGAAATCAGATAGCCCCGATTTCCATCGTATACAACCAATGTTTTAAAAGGCGGGTGCGTGAGGCGAGGCGTTTTAGCTCTGACGAGGCGAGGCGTAAGCCCTGAGACATGGGGCGTAAGTCCCACGGATCTTTAAATTTACTAATTTCAAGAATTTTAAAATAGTATAAAATAAAAAATAATTATAAAAATTACATTAAAATTACAAAATTATAATAAATAATCTATTTAAAATATTTATAAATTATAATTCAACCATAAATAATAAGAAAAGTATGACATATATCATAATATGCAAATTAGCTGCAACATCGTTACAACTCAAACAATAAAAGTAATGTATTTGGTACAAAATTTTATACATATCTCTTAAGGAGTAATGAATCTGAAAGAATTTCGATATTATAATTTGATATATTTTTTTTAATAAAAAATACTCCTTTTATTTAATATGCTTTCTATTTGAAAGAGAAATTATATAAAAATATTATTCGCAATTTAAATATGATTCTCTGGCATAATTTATTTTTAAGTTTCAACAAGATAAAAAAGTGATACATAATTCACTATACAATACCATGATAACTAATTATTTATAAATAGTTAATAGATAATACTAAGCTATTAAATTAATAAGCATTGTATCACGTAAACATGAAAAAAATAATATTTAGAAAAATAATTATAAAACAATTATAATAAAGACATAACAGAAGTAAATAAATAAATATTTTTTAAATGAAAGATTTATTTAAAGTTTACTATCATAGCAGTCTTAGTGAATAACGTGCAATAATTTTTATTTTAATTATGACATAAAATACTCTCAACTTATTAATTTATAATTAAGAAAAAAATAATTTTGAATAATCAACGATTTACTTAGAAAATGTGTGCATTTACAAGGTTAGTTACTCTCAATTGCATAAAGTTCTATTAGGCGAGCCCAGTATGTTGGGCGTTGAGCGTGTCCGGGGCGTAAGCCTCACAAAACTAAGTCCCACACATTAGCCCATGGGCGTTTTACGAGTACTCCGCTCAATCAAGAGCTACTTGAAAGTCAGGATAGATTCCACTCTCAGTTAGTACGTACCTTTCCCGCTCCTGTGTCGTAGGACTTTCCGCTCGGCAGTCCACCGGGTGGATTTGTTTCTCCTTCCAGTTTCGAGTGTCTTCTTGGATAGTTAAAGCGGCCCATAGGCGCGAGATGTACCTTGTGGGGTGGGGGGGGGGAGGGGGAGCCGGTCCCCTGGACATAGTCCTTTCAGGCAGTGGCCGTTTAGTCCATGGTCCATTGGATGGTCGGTGCAAGGAGAGCGAGCCCTGAGGGAATCCCAATTCTGCCTTTTAAAACAGAGTATACAACTAACCTAAAAAGTAAGACAAATTATTGTCCAAACATCAATATCTAGGTACATGATCACGCCCAATGTATATACTCTAAATAGGATTCTGCGGACGTTGCAAATAAAACCCAAGTATTAATCCCAGGGTCGAATCCACAGAGAGTCAA
>MU740188.1:0-33325 GCA_026770625.1 Nicotiana glauca
GAATAAAGTCCTCTCCTTATACCAAGTGGTAACCTGGAAAAAAACTTTATGGAATAATTGGTTAATAACAAAGAAATTATTTATTGAAAATTAACAAAGAACTTAACTACCTAAATTAACTACTAAAACATGGGGGAGAGTTGGTTTAGGTTTGTTAATTTTTTTATTTTATTTTTTAAAATCATTTTCTTTTTCATTTTTTGAAATAAAAAGTATATCTATTCACTAAAATTCAAACAATATTATTGAAAAAAATAATATAAAATTTAAAATAAAAAATAAATATTTTCTAGAGTAATAAAATGTATATCTTTTGTTATATTACAAAAAAATAGCAGACAAAAATATTAAACAACTTATATGCTAATAATCTATCTATATATTATTAAAAGCCAAAGAAAAATGCACCACATTAATACAAGTGGTAGCCTAGATAAAAGCCACATGATATAATTAGTTAATAACAAAAAAATTATTTATTGAAAATTAACAAAGAAATTAACTATTCAAATATCGGTGAGGGTTGAGTATATTGTATTGACAAATAAAATGATAATAAAAATTTATTAAAGCAATACGGTCTAATAGTATCAAACAATAATGATTATAATTTAATTTTTTATTTTTAATATTGACCGCGCATCGCACGGGTACCACTGCTAGTTTTATTAAAGCAATAGGATGTAATAAGATGAAACAATCACAATTATAATTTAATTTAATTTAATTAATATATTTTTAATATTGGTACGACTACTGGTATAAATGAGAAGAAAGAGATGCTGTTAGACAAATTCCAAGCTTGATTACGGGTCCCCTGATGTCAAATTCTGTCTTGGGAAGAAAGAAAGAAGACCCTGGCTAGTGGGTACACTATATATTCCAGTTGAGGGGTTCACTAATATATTGATTAGAGGATTCAATTCCTACACAAAAGAAACTTGTTATCTTCACAATTATCAGTAGAAAATGCACATGTACAACGCCTGGCTGCCTCCTCCGGTGGCAGAACAGACAAAGGGGGAGAAAGAATCGTTTGCCAAAGTAGTGAAATCTGTTAAAGAATCATACAAGTCGGATGATCCCGATTCGGTATACGCTACTCTTAAATGGGTTTCCGTTCTTGACCTGTAAGTTTCCATTTCAATTCCTAGTTTTTTTTTTATTTTTTAAAATAGAGTAATTCTTTGTATATGTAATTTTTGGTGCTGAATTTTATTGCTCGTTGATTTTGATCAATCACTTACTCAACCAATTTCAGTAATAAACAGGCATAAATAGAAATAAAGCAAAAAAGAACCAATTTCATTGCATAAACTATTTGCAATTACAATCACGTGTACAAGCTCCTCCTCCCCACTTCACTGAGCTCGTGAACCTTCTAACAAACTGATAACAATATGGACAGCTCACCACGACTCAAACGGACCAACGAGCTAGCTTTGGACTAAACTGATGTAATAGAAAATACTCTTTCCGTCCCATTTTATGTGATGCAGTTTGACGTGGCATGGAGTTTAAGAAAGAAAGAAAAACTTGTGAAACTTGTAACCTTAAATGAGCCATAAATATTTGCGTGGCTTTAATCATATCATTAAGGCTAAAATGAGAAGTTAAAGTTAAATTGTATGTAAATATAAAAAGGTTTCATTCTTTCTGGGACAAGCGAAACTAGAAAGCGCATTGCATAATTAGGACGGAGGGAGTACTTAACTACTTCGTATTTTAACTGCTAATGACTATTACAACCTAAAATGCTTGAAGTACCATCTCTGGATGCTACATCGTTTTACTCCCCGGTTTGCACTCTCTTTCACTTTCCTCGTTTGGGGTCTTTGAATTTCTTGAATTCGAGTAAACATGATTATTGTGTTGTCTTATATCTTTTTTTCAACAGAATCGAAAAATAAAAATAGATCGCTAATTGATATGATAACAAGATTTAGGGACTTCGCACGACAAATTTATCGTTTGCAACCTATGCAGACTTAACACGAAATAGAACAGAATGGAAGAGAAAGATCCTTGTAAGAGGAACTACTTTTTGATATTAAGGCTTAGTCGTCTGGGTATGCTCAAATTAATCCAGTATATGCTAGGAGTCTTTTTAATCTTGTAGGATGATTTATATGTTAGTAGAAAATGTAGTGAATTTGTAGGGTTAGAGAACTTAATTTGTTGAAAATTGAAACCTGATTGAACTAAAAATGGCATCCTGATGCCAAAGCATCCCGGTGACTGATCTAAATGTAGCGAAAAATTTAATGAGGATTCAGATAGTGGATCCCAACTAGATTGTGATTTTCGCTTAGTTGGTATTGACTAAAGAAAAATTTATTGCACATTAAGGCTTGGTTACAACTTGGGTTCGTCTTTAGTCTATTGTCTTACTTGACTTAGGGGAGCCTTCATACTTTTCTGTTAGCTCTTTTGCTATTTAATTTCACAAGTTCAGAGGGTGGGCTTTAAAATTTAATTTTTGTGGCTGTGCTGATTTTCTAAATGTGAATACTGATTCAGTAAGTTTTTGTTAGTGGAAGTACTGCAGAAAGAACACTAGAGGAGGTGGTAGTAACTTCTTGTCGCGACCTCCCAAAAGCATATGAATCTTTGTATAAGAAGTTGTAAATGGACCTTATCAAAAAAGAAGTTTTAAATATGGATTAACATGCTCGGTTGTGGTATCTCCTATTTGAATCTGCAAATTTTAATTCAATAGAGGTATTTGTGATATTCATTAACTGATATATCTGATTATAGTTTTAAAATCTGGGCGTAATTGAACTCAAGTATTCTCTTATGCAACATAGGCGCCTAGATAAGAAACCCTGATTGGTCCTTGGTTTTGTGATACCGATATGCATATATCCAGTGTGAAAATCACGATTTTTATCCATGCATGCGGATATTACTTTTTTGGTCAGATATCTATTCTGGAGATTTGTTTTTTGAAGGGATACGGACTTGTGGAATTATATAAAACCTGCTGACTAATGGACTTACGTGCAGCTTCATAAAGGCAAAAAGTGACCTATCTCTGGAGGATGTTAAAGAAGTAGTTGAAATTGGATTGGAATTGTTCCGTATATCAGAAAATAAACTTTATGCTCAGGTAATTTCTTCCAAAAGCTACAAGTTCGTGCATATCTTTTTTGATGGCAGTCTATTTATGTAGTTAAGGTGATTTGCTCTCATCAGGTTAGATGGGGAAATATCTTGGTAAAGGTACTGAATAAATACCGGAAAAAGTTGGCTTTGGAAGTTCAATGGCGCCCTTTGTATGATACTCTGGTTCACACTCACTTCACAAGGCAAGTCCCTACTCTTCTTTTATTTGTGACCTTTTGTTCCCCAATTAGCTTGCTTTTTATTACCTTTTCTGTATTGACATAGTAATTAATTCAATTTTGGTCACACTTAGGCCACCTGGATTTCATATCATTCTTTCCATCTGAATGCCTTTGCAGCTAATATACTGTCAAGCGCTGCGATTTAACCCCATGAGGTTTGTGAAAACTGATAGTTGCTGGACAATAGTTTAGGACTATGGTTCTACCCTTTCATAGCTTTGTAGACCTTATCATGGCTCGGGCTCCCTTGCGATCGAATTGGCGTGATGTAAAAGTGATAAGAGCATTGAATTTCTTCCTCTTTCTTTGTATTCAAGTTCTGCATTTCAACCCGCCTCCCCAACTCTCTTGCTTGTAAGGCCATACAGACCAATCTCAAGTCCCTATTCAAACAAGGCTAGTTCTGCAATGCCTTTTACCCTCTCCATAGTATTACCTACACGTGAATATTTGTATTGAGTTTAATTATTGAATTAACAAATAGTTGAAGGTACTTCTCAAAATTCTCCCCGTCTCTCTCTGCCACTTTCAAACTAGATTCATCTGTTATTCTCATCTTTTATAACTCATACGGGGTGCCTCATATCTCCATAAGATATATTGACGGCAGAGTAATTCAAATAAGCAATGATTCTTTTTGATGTTTTCTGTCAAGGTGTCGCTTACAATTTAGTGAATGTTGGACGTTATTAGTTAATCTGGATGGGAAGTACATTCCTTTCTGAAGTCTGATGTTTATACGCGTAATATTTTATAAATCTGACTGCTCACATACGCTACATATTTCTGTATTTTGGAAGATAGAGGCGATACATTTTTTTGGTTAACATATTTACTGCCATAACTAATGGGATCTGTATTTTAATCAGTTTATTACAAACCTAAATCTCATTGTTCAGATACTTAATATGTAGCTGTTGTATCATTAACCATGCGACTGTTTTTTTAGTATATTATATGCTGATTTGTTGAACTATTTTATTTGCTAAAGGAATACGGGCCCAGAAGGCTGGAGAATAAGACAACGACATTTTGAGACCGTTACTTCGCTTGTTCGATCCTGCCGGAGGTTTTTCCCTCCAGGTTCTGCATTTGAGATATGGTCTGAGTTCAGGTAACATTTTACATCCTGGGCTTAGTTTCCAAGACTGCGAAAATTGACAGTAATTTGGTGTGTATATTGTACTTTATTTCTTAGGATCCTTGAAAGGGTAAGTTCTTAAAGAGAAGCTAATGTTTCTGTTAGCTTGGAGTATGTAGTGATCTAACTATGAAAGATACTAGTTCATTTGTACAGGCATTATGTTGCTCTAGGCCCATGTGATAATTATGGGTAAAGAACATTTAATTTTTGCATTTTTGTTTGTATTTTAAGCTACTTTCCTTTGGCATGCCATTATTTATGTGAGGACTGCTATGGATTTGGAATCCTTTAAGATAATTGGAGAACTTGGCTGACCTTATGCTGATGGTCAGATCCAGGTCATTGAAATCAGAATTTTGCGCTTTGCACGACCTGCATATCATGGTGAACTTCTTATGGGTTTATTAAAACAAGTGGTAACTTAGAGGGAATTATCTAATTGAAATTGGAATATTCTTGTGTTGTTTACACCTTTTTGGGGCTTGAATTCTTTTTTGGGACTATGAATGAATATGTAGGACTTCACGTGCACTTTGAAGCTAGGCTCTGGGGTTGAGTTAGCGCAAGGCCCATTTCTTTACATGGGATCTGAGCCAAACCCATTGATCCTTGTTGTTGTTTTTCTCAATGTTGGGCCCTTGGATTATGTTATCCACGTTCCCGTCCTATACGTGCGGGGGGAGGGTTTAAGTCCGACATTAGTTGAGGGAACAAAGTGTGACTTCCTATAGTCTTGTGCAATCCTCCCATCTTTTTCATCATGGAAGCATTCCTAGGATACTTTTGTGATACTTCATTTTACTAGTCATAAATATGTATATGATTGTTTTACAACTGATGGATAATTTTTTTTTTTTGGTGTGGCAATGTTGTGTCCACGTGGTTGCTCCTGTGAATATCATCTAATTACTCTGTGATTGAAAATGTTAGGAGTGACTATGCATTTTCCTTGCAAATTTGGCTTGTTTTGGTCCTCATTAATGGAAAGCATTTTGCAGATCTTTGCTTGAAAATCCATGGCATAACTCATCCTTTGAAGGTTCTGGTTTTGTAAGATTGTTCCTTCCTACCAATAGAGACAACCAGGATTTCTTTTCTCAGTAAGGACGATCAACTTATTCTGAAAATCTTTTCATTTTCAATTTGAGTAGATGAGTAAATTTATTTTCTTTTTGGTGTTATGACAGCACATGGATTGCTACGTGTTTCGCCCACTGGGATTCAGTACCAAATTCCCAGTTTTGGAACAGCCAGTGGGCCTCTGTTACAGCTCGTGTGATAAAGAACTATAGCTTCATTGACTGGGCACATTACTTACCAGATATTTTCAATAAGTACTTGAATATGTTTGAGGTAGGTTATGTTGCATAGATTTTTATACTGCCGCTGGAAGAAATTTTCTCAGCAACTGAGCATGTGCAAACAAGTCTGTCTTATTACTATGCCTTGTATACAAAATCATATTCCATCATATATGTACATTGAAAGGTTTCTTATCTTAGGAAGAATTGAACTCGTTGGCATGCTGTTTCTCACGTAATACTTCATTCATGCTTGTTCACAGGTTCCCGTAGCAAATGGCAGTGGTTCTAATCCATTCTCGGTGGATGTTCCCAGAAACACAAGATTCTTGTTCTCAAATAGGACAATCACTCCATCACAAGCCATTGCGAAATCAATAGTAAGCTCACTTATATAAGTGATCATAAGAAAATATTTGCTTATTGTCAAAATGACCCTCTGTTTTTGTCAACGTAAATACAGGTTTATCTACTAAAACCTGGTGGTTCTGCGCAAGAGCATTTGGAGAAATTGGTCAACCTCCTGGAACAGTCTGTTTTCTAGATGGATTTTATATCACCTTGCTTTCGCAAATTTTGTCTTGCAAATTTTGTAAACTCTCTTTTTTTTTTGTTTTAGGTATTACCATCCTTCTAATGGTGGTCGCTGGACTTATTCCCTAGAGCGATTCTTGTTCCACTTGGTAAATATATTTCAGAAGCGCTTGCAGCATGAGCAACAGTAAGAATTTTTAATCTATCAAAACAGCTCTAGATACTACATGGAATATGTTGCCTTAATCTGATGGTGAGACTGGGCTCAGGAGAAAAGATGATGGCGAGCAGTCTGAAATCTTCCTAGGGCAATCGGAGAGGGTTGCTTTTGTGAATTCTATTCTCAAGCTAATTGATCGTGGACAGTATAGCAAAAATGAACATCTTTCTGAAACAGTTGCAGCTGCCACTTCTATCCTTTCATATGTTGAACCATCTATGGTTCTTCCCTTTCTATCATCTCGCTTTCGTATGGCCTTAGAGACGGTGAGTTTGTTTAAGAAAGAATCTTGGTAATTTAGATTCGCACTCCATTTTGAACCATTTCAAATAGATAGCTCCTGCTTGGCTGAAGAGTTAGTATTCTTTGAGTTAGACTGATGATTTTACCCCCCTTAACTGCAATTTTCCGAATAGATGACAGCCACTCACCAGTTGAAAAGTGCTGTGACGTCTGTAGCATATGCTGGTCGATCTCTTCTCCTGACTATGTCAGCTTCATCCATGGCTTTGGATGATGTTGATCGTTCTGATTCACTTGTTGACCTGATGATGATTTCCTTGTCTAATGCATTACTTGGGATGGATGCCAATGACCCACCTAAAACCTTAGCAACAATGCAACTAATTGGCTCCTTATTCTCCAACGTATGTACCAATATTAGAAGTTGCTTCCTAGTTTTGGCTTGATCCACAGAGGATTATGCTTATTTATCTTACCTGCAGATGGCTATACTGAAGGAGACTATGGACCAGTCCTCACTCATACCAGGATTTCACTTTTCAGAATGGCTTGACGAGTTCTTGTACCGCTTATTTTCGTTACTTCAAAACTTGGAAGCTAACAGTATTGTGTAAGTAGCACTTAATAGATTCTTCTCACTTTGTTTTGTCATATTTTCCAAATTAATGCTACAAACTTGAGCACAAGTAATTGGAGTCAATTGTATATCTCGCATAAGCTCAAGGCTGTTGTAATAACTGGTGCTTCAGGAATGAGGGTCTTCATTCACCAGCAACTTCAGGAACTTTCCTGGTAGAAGATGGTCCATTTTATTTTTGCATGCTGGAAATCCTGCTTGGGAGGCTTTCAGAATCACTATACAAGAAGGTATTTTTCCTGGATTTCGAAATGATTATGATAGTTCTGAGAATTACAATTTATACTGATGTAAACTTCTATTTTACTGAACAGGCTCTTAAAAAAATTTCCAAGTTTGTCACAACAAATATTCTTCCTGGGGCAATTGCAGAGGTTGGATTGCTATGCTGTGCCTGTGTTCACTCTAATCCCGATGAGGCAGTTTCTCAGCTTATCAAACCACTGTTGGAGTCTGTTATATCATCCTTAAAAGGAACACCTGTTACAGGATTTGGTGGAAGAGGAGATTTTAGAACTTCTGAATCAAGCAAGGTTCTCTTCTTTAACTAATGGTTATTATAACATGCTTCAGGATTGCACTTAACAGTCTGCATTGATTTCTCATTTTGAATTCTCCAGGCTAAACCAACTGTGTCTCCTGCTCTTGAAACTGCCATTGAATATCATTTGAAAGTTCTATCAATTGCAATTAGTTATGGAGGTCCATCACTTCTTCATTACAAAGACCAATTCAAGGAAGCTATTTTTGATGCCTTTGATTCACCATCTTGGAAGGTTTTCTTTCAACTGTATATCCTTTTTGATTACCTTTTTCTTACAAACCCTTGATTGTACCTGCATTAGTCAAATATATAGGTTGCTGTCTCATTATATGGTGTTGGACAATCCCATCTCTTAGGCTAGCTTTTGGCTTGAGTTAGGCGTAAGGTCCACTTCTGTAGCACGGTATTGAAGCTCGACTCATCTTTATTCTTGGTTCCCCAATGTTGGGCCCTTAGATTATGTTGTCTGAGCTCTAGATGTCCAACCCTGGGCATGTGGTGCGTGCTTGGGTGTTAGAGTTGGTAGATATATGGGTTGTTGTCTCCTTATATGGTTTTTGAAAATCCTTAGCTTATGAGCCAATTTTTGTGCTTGATTAAGTCAGGTCAATTTTATTGACAATAATTATCTCACAAAAAAAATTATAAGCCCTTAATTATGTCATTTCATTTGCAGCTATGTCAGTTATTCACCCGTCTTAGAAGTTGATACTTCTTAGCTTTTGTCACTCCTTGGTCATGAACTGTTTGATTGTCTTCTATTCTAACTTTTCCACTGGGTGGACACTTCTCTAACTTCCTCACTCTTGTGGACTGAATTAATGCTTTTTCTTTCTGACCTTTATAAGGTTTTATACTTGAAACATAAATAATCTTGCGGTAACACATTCACCTAAATAATCATAATTCCAGCAACCCCTCATGTTCCACATCTTCCAAATAAATGATCCTATTAGGGATTGCAGCCTCCCATCTGTTGAAAACCAAGGTGCTTACAAAGATCATGGAGAACACTACCTATTGACCAGCAGTGTGGTTTGGGGATCAAATTGTTTTCCAGGTCCTGGTGATATCAGATTTATCATGGAAAAGAAATAAAGTGCCTAAAACTTAGCAATTCTCTTGATTGAGGATATAGTTGATTATGTCTACATTGCAAACATAAAATGACTTGCAGATAGAGCCAGATGATTGTTATCTTCTATTCATTTGTAAACATGTTCTGTAAAGATCTCTCTGGTATATTCCAGTTACCTAACCTCTTGCCTCATGTGCCTCCTATCCCAAGAACAAAAATCCAAGAGAAAGTCTGCTTCTGCACGCAATAAGGAAGCATATCATTCTTTTTCCTCTTTTCTCTGTCCATCTCCCTGTTTTCACCTTCCATGACTTGCATTTGGGTAGTAGTAAACTGAGAATCACAGCGAATAACATATACGGAGTATGTTATTTTTCGTCCAGCCAGTCCACGTAGACCGTGCTTATATGAAGCTTTCAGCCATAGTGTTCTTGGTCTTTGAATTTTATCTGATAGGTTGTTACATGACAGGTTAATGGTGCTGGTGACCATGTTCTACGATCTCTCCTTGGAAATCTTGTTCTTTATTATCCCATCGATCAGTACAAGTACGTGAACATTTTATTTGGTTATGCATTTTATACATTCACCATGCAGTTTTTCCCATTTTATTTTTCGGTTAGATTATACGGGACAACCGTTTTCTACTAGATAGTTTTCATGCATGTACCTTTTGATTGCATCGCTTTGGGATACCAGGTGTGTTTTGCACCATGCTGCTGCCCCTGCACTGGAGGAATGGATCAGCACAAAAGATTTTACTGATGATAAACCCTGTTTAGCCCCTACGTGGCATGTCCCTTGCGCTGAAGAAGTTCATTTTGCAAATGAACTCTTGAAGCTGCATCTTGATTCTGCTTTAGATGACCTTTTGAAGATATGCAAATCCAAAATCCATTCTGATCCAGGTAATTATGATTTTCTATTGCATTTCTGATTGTTGAAAGTGCAATCTGCCAATCGAATGAATCATAAATCTCGTAGTTGATTGAATTTATGGGTATTTTCTATTCCTCTACTGAATGGAGGCATAGTGTTTTGTTGAATGGTTCTTGTGTAGATCATTAAGATCGGAATGAGTGTTAGGTGTTGGTTTCAATATGAAGTGGTACTTGCATAGTCATTAAGCCCGGAATGAGTGTTAGGTGTTGGTTTCAAAAAGCATGTAGGGTTGGTTAGATGAATTCTCTGTATCCATTTCCCTCTATTCAAGCCCAACGCATGTATCATTTGCTTAGAAAAAGATATAATGCATGCATGGAAAAAAAAAAAAGACAAAAGAACAGTTGAGAGTTGTTTACCTTTTCCTGTTGAAAACCTACGCTGTTTATTTATCTTTTTCTGTAGGTCATTGGCTTACTGTCTTTTGCTCTTCTATTGCAGGTATAGAGAAAGAACACTTGAAAGTGACCCTTTTGCGTATTGATTCGTCACTTCAAGGTGTTTTATCATGTCTACCTGATTTCAGGCCATCCTGTAGGAATGGGATGGCTGAAGAGCAATCTGACTTTCCTTTTCTAATTGCTGGAGCAACTGGTTCATGTGTTGGCACTATGGAACTACGAGCAAAGGCTGCTGATGTCATTCATGCAACCTGCCAGTATTCACCTTAATCTCTTGTATATTTTCTTGCTTCTTCTCTCCCTTGGGTTTCATGTGGTGAATTTGATCACTACTGTTGTCACAGATACTTACTGCAGGAAAAATCAGATGATAGCATTCTGTTGCTGCTTCTGATTCGTATAATTGATTCCTTGGGGAACTACGGTAGTGGAATCTTTTTTTGTACAATCTTCTTTTTCTTGTTATGGGCCTTTCATAACTTGTAACTGAAGTTATTGCGATGGTCAACAGGGAGTTCGGAATATGATGAGTGGTCAAATCACAGGCAGTCCTGGAAACTAGAATCTGCTGCCATAATAGAACCTCCAGTTAATTTTATTGTGTCATCTCATTCGAAAGGGAAACGAAGGTAGATTTAGCTATGCTTTTGTCTGTAGGACTAAGGGTCATATTGAATGTGTCGTTTTCGAATTTGAAGATAATACCAATTTTGCAGGCCTCGGTGGGCAATTATTGACAAAGCATACATGCATAGTACTTGGAGAGCCTCACAATCATCATATCATGTCTTCCGACTGAGTGCGAATGTATCTCCTCCAGAGCATATCATTCATTTGATGGATGATCTTCTTAATCTCTCTTTGCATAGTTATGAAACAGTCCGTGGGTGAGCTCTAATCTTTTACTCCTAGTATCTGGAAAAATCTTTGGAATTTGGATGATTGTCTTTGATGAGACACTTGCAGATGTGTGATCGTAAGTTCAAAGACATGACTTAAGTGGCGGCTGTAACAATTTTGTTCAGGCTATCTCATAGTGTATGATTATCTCCTACCTGATGTGGTATTTGGTTGACTTTTTCTTCATGATATCTATCCATTATGTCCTCTTTGCCTTAAATGAGTTCAAAGTATTACAAATCATTGAGTTTAACCTACAAAATATTTCTTCATCAACTAATAGGAGCTCCACAATCACACTATATTGGACATAGTTATTTCCTTTAAACCTTTTGCTCATTCACTTAGTAGCATATATATTAGTTAAGTGATGAAGCTAATCTAATTCCGTGCTATTTTATTATGTTGTAGAACAGTCATGGAAGTCGAATAATGATATAATCTTTTGAGTGATTTAAGAAATTCAAGGAAGAGTACAAACTGTGTGCTTATCTCACGTGGTCTTTGTCTATCACTCTTAAGTTCCATTGGAAAGACCATTGTTGTTGATTACTAGTGATTTGGTCCCATAACCAAGTTGCATCTTCTGGAAGATTTATTGTATCTCATCTATCTACTCCCTATTTCCTCAGTCTTGCTGGAAAATCTCTGTTGAAGATGATGAAAAGATGGCCCTCTACAATCTCAAAATGTGTTCTCAGTCTCAGTCAGAACTTGAAGAATCCTAGCTCGCCAGAATATACAGTCTTAGGTTCCTGTGCAGTCCTAGCAACACAAACTGTTCTCAAATGTTTAACAACGGTATTGATCTTCAGACCGCTTGCATTATTTTTTAAGAAGTGAGTACCTGACTCTGTTTTTGTTCTTCATAAATCAAGGATTTGAAGGCACTTTCTTCTTTCCTGCTTGGGATTCTGTCAAGGTAAATTCTTATGCTTGCATCTGCTTAGCTTGTGATTCCTTGTAGTTCAACGTTGGGTATTGACTGTGTGTTGCTGAATCTTTATTGCTCAAGCTCCCATCATGAAACACTAAAAGCTCAGAAAGCCATCAACGAGGTGAGATATACATTCCAACTTGAGTCTTTCCGTTTTTCCTTTCTATGTTGACAAAAGAATATTTACTCTTTTCATTGGGTATCTGACAGCTTTTTGTCAAGTACAATATCCATTTTTCTGGTGTATCCAGAAACATGTTTAAGGTATCAGACAATTCAGAAGGAACAGATTTCACAGTCTTGGTTTCCGAGATAGGATCTCTGAGTTTTGAGAGTTCCAACTTGCATTGGCGGTAAGACAGCTTTATGTAACGTCCTCCCCCCCTCCTACCCCCCTTTTTTAGCTTCATAAGTTCCTATAAGTTTATTTGTCTCCATTAAACTAGTATACATGGGAATGGCAATAGTGCTGGGTGTGGCAGGTTTTAACTTCGCTGCAACAGTGCTGCTTCACACCGTCCACTTCATCGCACAAGCTCTTTCTATAGGGCAGGCTGTGACAGGTTTTGACTTCCGCTGCTATAACACTGCACTACACTGTCCATTTTACCGCACAAACTCTTTCTCCTTGCAAAGTCCCTGCCCATAATGCCCCCTGCATGCTGCAACATTTTCTTTTTGTTGATCTTTCGATCAAGCACAACTATTGAACAATAAAACAGATCAACAGAGTGCTTCAAGCTTGTCAAAATATGAAGGAATTGAAAGTAGATATCAAAACCAATAATTACATTAAAAACTATTAATTTCTTATTCTGATCTAAGATGTAACTCTATGAAAGACGTACACTATATGTCTTCTTAATTTCTGAAGAATTCTAAGCTTCACATTAACTTGTCATTTTCTCTATCTTGTGTGCCACTGGAGATTTATTTTTAAATAGAGAGTTGTTGGTAGAGACACTTCAAAAAGGGTTCAACCACGAATAATGAAGGCTAGTTGTGGGCAGTGGGTAGTATTGCCACTGCCACTGCCAGTGATGAACATTGATTGCTATTGTCATAAGAGATGAATGGATGTTTAGAGACGCCGAATCCCTACTTCAGCATTTGTCCACATTGCCATAACCAGTCCTGCCCCACAATTTTCTTAAAAAGAATATTCTCTCGCGTGACCTGCCTTGACTGCCATCACTAATTATTGAAATGTAGATGAATATTAGCTGCAGGACTATTTTTGTCTTCCTGTTGTCAATCAACACCTTTTTTTTTTCCTTCTATGCATAAATAAAAAAGTCTGTTGTTCTTCCATTTCTTTCAGATACAATCTGATGGCTAACCGAGTACTGCTGCTGTTGTCTATGGCTTCCAGAAATGACCCTAAATCGTCCTCCAAAATTCTGAGCGAAACTGCTGGTTAGTTAAGTTTTCCTTTGATCTTCTTTGTTTTTGCTTCAGCTCATTATAGAACACTTCTGCTGATATTCTTGTTCCCTCACGAGGCAAGACATAACACTCCTTCTGGTATTTCTTTTTTTTTTTTTTGGTTGATCACTATTCTTCGCCTTCTGGTATTCTTGTTCCCCGAATGTAGTTTAAATTGCATAACTAGCACTCAAAATGGTTGCCATCTGCAAAAGAAACTTTCTTTTAGGGTAAAGAAAAGCCTTAGTTGATCTTTGATAATTGTGTTTCTTGTGATCTAAAGTAAGCAGTTTTATCTTTTGTGTTTAAATTTATCTTCGGATTTTCAGAATTTCTCATCTTATGATTAATCTTGTCAGGTCACTTCTTACAGAGTTTAAAAAGCCAACTACCGCAGACGAGAATTTTGGCGATCTCAGCTCTAAATACTTTGCTGAAGGAATCACCTTACAAGCTCTCTGAGGACCGGCCCATTTGCTCTTCTAACAGGCAGGATAAATCTAAGTCTTCTCTTGAAGAAGCTTTAACTAACATATTCAAGGAAAAGGGGTTTTTTAACGAAACCCTGAATAGTCTTTCTCATGTTCATATTATTGACACCGATAGTGCATCTTCTAAAGGAAATCATGGAACCTCTTCATTTCAGAGTGTGGCCGACAAATCCATCACCCGTTTTTATTTTGAATTTTCTTCATCATGGCCCCGTACTCCCAATTGGATATCTTTGTTTGGAAATGACACTTTTTACTCTAGCTTTGCACGAATTTTTAAACGTTTAATCCAAGAATGTGGTGTTCCTGTTATACTGGCACTAAAAGATGCATTAGAGGACTACATAAATGCAAAGGAGAGGACAAAGCAGTGTGTTGCTGCTGAGGCAGTGGCAGGAGTGCTACATTCTGATGTTTACGGTATTTCAGAAGCATGGGATAGCTGGTTGATGGCCCATCTTCAGAGTGTTATTCAAGCACCAACGGTTGAGTCTATACCAGAGTGGGCAGCTTGTATTCGTTATGCAGTTACTGGAAAAGGAAAACACGGAACAAAAGTTCCACTTTTGAGACAAAAGGTCATGGACTGTTTAATGAACCCCTTGCCTGAAACTGTTAGTACTACTGTAGTTGCCAAGAGATACATGTTCCTTTCAGCTGCATTGATAGAAGTTTCCCCACCAAAAATGCCAGTTGCTGAATTAGAGCTTCACTGTAAGCTTCTTGAAGAATTGCTTGGCAGTATGAGCCATTCATCTCCACAAGTGAGTATTCAACATTTCAATTATAGGCTTTGGATCACTACCTATTATTTTCTCTTTTTCTGTGATATTTTTCTGGTTATCTTAAGGGTTGCTTTGGTACATAAGCCATTCAGTATTTGATTTAATTGCCAAAGAAAGCCTAAGGACTATCTTCAATCAATTCACATTGCATACCTCTTTGATGAGTTGCTTTGCTGAATGCTGACAGATCTTTTCCTTGCTCAACCAATTTTAGTTTTACAAGGTCAGCTGGTTCTTCTCAATTGATCTACAGGAAAGACAAGCTTGTTAGTCTCAGCTTTTTCAGATTAGTAGGTTCAACTCTGAGCATCACTGTCGTGTCCCTTCTTAGATTTCTAAAAATATATATTTTTTTATAACCTTTTGTCACTTCTCATGGTTATGGCCCCACACCAGACCTTGATCCCATTGTTTTTATGCGTCGTCTCTTTGCACCTCAAGGCATTATGATCCCACCTACATTCTCTTTGAACATTCTTCTTTCCAAGTTGTAAATACATTGAGGCTATATCTCAGAAATGATCTCTGCTTTCATCTGTACTCCTTGCGTCCAAAATTGTTGACCTCTGTGAATTAAAAAAAAAAGTGATATTTGACGTGTTCATAAGAAATGATTTTGGTTATACTTTCTGAATGTATAATGTTGTCAGTTGTAAATGAGAACATTGTAGCTTATAGTTCTTCTCGTCTAGTTTCTAACAAAAAGTTTATCTTCAAAATACAAATTTTAAGTCTGGATATTGGTAAAATTGACCACCAAAATTAAATAAGATTAAAATTTGTGAGTTTTTTCCTTTTTTTGTTGAGGGGAGGGGGGGGGGGGTTGAGGTTATACTTTCAAACGCTGACTTCCTATTAACAACATCAGGTTTGAATCCCTTTACCATTTCTTCATCCCCCACCAAAGTCTTCTGTAGAATTTGTTGTCACTAAGGTCACAGCTAATGAAACGGTTTTCTGGAACAGGTGAGAGAATCTGTTGGTGTCACCCTCTCTGTTTTGTGCTCAAACATTCGGCTTCAGGTGTCCCATAATCAAGTTCATCCACAAGAAGTAGGGACAAGTAATGTGCACAGGAAAGTAGAAGCAGGGAATTGGGATCATTATCTAGTAGAACGAGCATCTGAGCTTGTGGTGAAGATTCAAAGTTTTAGCCAGTCAGACACTCTTGATGTCCAAACGGACAGAATTTCTGACAGTGGAGTATCAAGCGAACAGTCTCATGATGATGTTAAATGGATGGAGACGGTACAGTCAGCCAAAAGCATCTACTGTAATTTTTGCTCCTAAGACCTTTTATTAATTTGCTTGTATTTGTGATGTGCAGCTATTTCATTTCATTATCTCATCTCTGAAGTCTGGAAGATCCTCGGTTCTGCTGGATGTTGTTGTTGGTCTTTTGTATCCTGTAATATCACTACAGGTAAGTAAGGTGTGCAATGTTGCACCATTTCTGTTGTTTGCCTTTTTTTTTTTTTTTTAAATTTTTAAAAACATTTTGAATGGATGAAATTGCTGTTTGAAAAACTTAACAGATGCACACTTCCCCTCCATTTACTGATGAAAATGGTAAAACCTGTAACTGAGATATCTTGGAGAAAAGAAAAATTGGATTTTTGTTTTGGTGAAAACTGATGGAAAGCATCTTGTTTATCTGTTTTTTAAGAGGTCAGGCTTGATTTTTCTATTATTTCTCGGCTTTAAAACTGCTATATTTTGCAGTCCCCCTCTCATTTGACTGGTTTATCTTTTTCTTTCTTTTACCAACTACATATGTATACTGTTGGAACTGGAAGGATGCTTTGCTTGGCGTCGAGGATGGAAAAAGCTATGAAGGCAGATATTATTGGAAATAAATGATTGGGTTTAGTTGTTTTCGGAGTTGAAAGATAATAGGACCTTCTGTGATCCAAATTAATAGGCTGAAGACGCTGAAATATTAAATGTTCTTCCTTCTCATCATGGCCCCCAAGATAGTGTTTTTGGAGTTACTGCTTCTACAAAATCTAGATGGTTCAAGCTTTTCAAAATGAGAGCAGTATTAAGTGAGACCTGAGCAAATAACTAAAAATCTTCTCTCTTTAAGGGCTTAAGATTCTAGATGAGGCGGCACCAAAAAAATCAATGTGGTATCAAATTTCAATTCTAGTTGCCCTTCATCATCCCCCCATACCTAAAAGAGTCCAGCCTTCATATTAGTGGTACCGGCGAACTGTTTAAACATATAAATCTGTCAGCTTTAACAGCTTAAGCTTTTAGAGAAGGTATAGCCACATTATTTATCAATATAATAACTATTGCGCATAAACTTCTCCCTGCCGAGTTTTGCTTCTAATTCTCTCAGATGCTCTACTTAATTACCTTTTACTACTGACCTTCTCCCTTAGCTGATGCCGGAGCTAATGTATATCCAAAAAAATGGATTAAATGGAAAAGATTTCCTGTTGAAGCCATTTGTGTCTGGAATACAACACGAGCTATGACCATTGAGCTTGTATCCTATATTAAGTAGGATAATTGCAAGTCTCTGCTCCCTTCATGTTTTGGTGATATTTCCGCTGTATACACCATCCCAGTCCATGTAAAATCTTGCATGTGTAGTTCTCTTAATTCATTCTTCCAGTTTCTAGTCTTTGATTTATAACTATATATAAAGTAGATGCTAGTTGAAATGGAGTGTTGTTCAAACAAATGATACTGAAAATTCAAATACTTGATATTTTTGCAGCTGTTACACACGTGAAGAATTGATACATAAGTAAGTGCATTCCTCTTATGTGATACTGTTGATTTCTTGTAGGAGACATCAAACAAAGATTTGTCGACCCTGGCCAAAGCAGCTTTTGAATTGCTAAAGTGGAGAGTTTTCTTGGAGCCCCATTTGAGGAAAGTTATACTCACGATTCTTTCTTTAGCCAATGATGTCAATTGGCGCACAAGATCTACAACTCTGACTTATCTGCGGAGTTTCATGTATAGGTATGATCTTTTCATTTTGATCTTCATGCTCCTTTTCCCCTCCGTTGAAAATTTTCCTTATTTTGGTTCGGGAAGAGAAAATGGGGTATTTTTGAAAGAGAAAATTGAATCACTTTGAATTGAATCATCATCATTTTTGCTCACTGTCTTGTTCCGGTGGTCTACTATAGGTAACTAATACAAAAAGGCAACTTGTAATATCCTGAGAAATGAAGTGCTCTATTGTTGCATCATACAGGCACACTTTCATCCTCTCTAAGGTGGATAAAGAACAGATTTGGCGAACTGTCGAGAAGCTACTCGCAGATAATCAAGTTGAGGTAAGTTTTTGACTAGAGTACATAAATTTTAACTGAAATATTTGAGGTATCAACTACGTAAATCATTTGAATTTTGTGCATTATCATTTGATGTCTACTTTGGAGAAAGCACGTAGACCTCTCTGATGCTCTTTGCATGTTTTGTCCAGTGGTTTGGTTTGGAACAAATGCATTTTATTCATAAATTTAATGGGTCATGTTTGATTACATATAATAGAGAAGGCTAGGATAGAATACAATTTTCCTCTTGGTCTATCCTATCATATCCGGCTAAAGGTGGGCATGGTCCCCGTGGAGGACAAAATGAGTGAAGCGAGACTGAGATGTTTCGGGTATGTGCAGAGGAGAAGCTCAGATGCCCCAGTAAGGAGGTGCGAGCGGTTTTGGTGGGTATGAGAAGAGGTAGAGGGAGGCCTAAGAAGTGTTGGGGAGAGGTGGTCAGGCAGGACATGGCCCCGCTGCAACTTACCTGGCCCTTGACAGCAGGGTGTGGAGGTTAAGAATTAGGATAGAAGGTTAGTAGGTAGTCGAGCGTATCTCTGTTACGGACAAAGGGTATTAAGGTTAATATGGTAGTTTTTTCCTTAGATTGCTAGTATTTCATGTTGTTTTCCTTTTTTCTTCCCCTTGAGTCTCCTAGTACCCTGTTGTTGTTACTGGCTTGCTGTTGCTATTGCTTCTTTTCATCTCCTTCTGGCTATGTGATTGTTGTAACTATCTTTTTGGCTTATTTGTTGATATTACTTGTTTCCACTGTTTCTTTTCTCTTTCTTGAGCGGAGGGTCTATCGGAAACGGCCTCTCTTCCTTTCCAGGATAGGGGTAAGGTCTGCGTACACACTTCCCTCCCCAGACCCCACTTGTGGGATTCAACTGGGTTGTTGTTGTTGTTGTTGTCTATCCTATCATATGTTTGATGCACCAAAGGGCAACCTTTTTCCAAAAATCACCCTTGGTTATCCTGTCTTATCCAATTCTATATGGTATTACAGAACACATCAATTTCTTGTACGGTCGTCCCTCTTCTATTGCTGTAGCCTGAAGGTGTCTCACGTGTGTAAATCGGTACCATGAGCGTCTCTAAATATATTGCTGTAGCCTGAAGGTGTCTCACGTGCGTAAATCGGTACCATGAGCTTCTCTAAATATTGCTGGTCCAGCTCCGGTTGCCTGGTTGATGAGACAATTAGGATACTGTTGCATCAGGGAGGCAATAATTTATGTATATATAGGTGATAGATGTTATGTGTTTGATTATATTCCTTTTCAACTATTCATGTTTAGGTCAAGTGAGATTATTATTATTTAAGGTTACTTGGTGTTTGAAAGCTCTTTTTATGTAGCTTGAATTATGATTGATTATTGCCGCCCCATTCCACGTAGGATAGGTTAGACTTTTTTAAATGGTATATAAAGTTTCATGCTCTCACTACTAAGAACTTTCGCCTTAACTTCTTAGTCAAATAATAATGAACCTAGCCGCTAAGGATAATCTCGATGAGTTGTTTGTCCTAGAGGTTTGACTTGATGCATTACAATAGAGGTTTGACTTGATGCATTACAAGCTCAGGGGAAACCAGCCAGTGGTGTGGGAACTAAGTGCCATACCAGATCAAGCATTATATCACACAAGTGGTGAGCCATCTCTAGAACCCCTTGGTGGTCCCTAGCTGTGCCTAATTTGAACATCAGGACTTCAACCAGTAGAGAATGTGATATCACGTCCCACATCAAATAAGAAACAATTATGTAATGTAAGGCATGCTTTCTGTTTGTAGAGGTTGGGCCTGCTCTACATGCTTCTTTGTTGTTAAGATGAATTCTGTGTAAGTGGTAAATGCATTATTTCCTGAGAAACAAGACAGGTGCATTTCATGTAGTCTTGTTTTCATGTAGTCTTGTTTTATCGTTTTTTATACTTAAAATAGCTTCAATTTTCCCTGATTATATAAATATGGAGAATGTGTTGTTTAAACAAATTTACTTGGATCCTTTTGAACATTCTTGTCAGGTGAGAGAGCATGCAGCAGCAGTTTTGGCTGGCCTAATGAAGGGTGGGGATGAAGATTTGGCCCAGGATTTTCGGCATAGAGCTTATGCAGAAGCAAGTATCATTCAGAAGAAGAGGAAACAAAGGTTCTTTTCTTGTTTTAGTTTTACTCAATTTTGCCTAGTTATAATTACTATGTTCTTTTCATTTATTAGGTCATCTCTGATGATCATTCTAGAGAGATCAAGCCTATCTGTATATGCTCATCACTGATGATCATCCTGAGAGGTCAAGCCTATCTGTATATGCTTACACCATTTACCTGGCATGGGCTTGCTAAGTCATTACTGATCATCACCCTAGAGAGATCAAGCCTATCTGTATATGCTAACACCATGCACCTGGCGCGGGCTTGTTAATCATTACTGATGATCACCCTAGAGAGATCAAGCCTGTCGATATATGGGGTTGTTGGTCAAGACACACACGCACACACACACACACACACACACACACACACACACACACACACACACACACACACACACATATATATGTATATATATATTGATTAATAAATGTATACACTTGACTAACAACTTTATATTGGTAAATGGTTTTAGTATACAGAATGTTTTGATCTTCAGAGATGACTTAACAAGTGAAATAGCATAATGATGATCAGATAGGCCAGCGTGGTCTACTCTACATGAGTAATAGTCACGTTAGTGCACATATTTGATCATGAATTTTAGTGGTCATGTGTCGTATCTTGTTCTCCATTTCTCAGTTGCATGATATACATGTTTCCACTTCTTTTTCTTAGCACTACAAATTCAAGGAATGAAAATAGTTAGAAATAGGAATTTAAATAATTTAGAAGTTAACAAGCTAAGCAGGAGTTAGAACTTTCAAAGAAGTCAAGTTACACATTTAGGTAAGAAACTAAACCCGTAGCAAGAATATAATGGACAACATAAATCATACACTAGTGTTAAGGAAATTACTCTGCCAAACTTACCGTAATTAGGGAAAAAGAGTTTACACTTAGAGGCTAGATACTTTAGTCTTTCAAGGGTCCTTTGGTATTACATGTCAATCATCCAATAGTTAGAAAATATTTGAACACATTTGGTATTTTATAGGGCCTGAAATTGAAGTAGGCCAAAAATAAAAACAAACCCAAAATGGAAAATCCATCCTGAAATAGTTATGCTACTAGTATTGAGGGTGGACTGCAGTTGCAACTTTGTCTTTTGAGTTGGCTAGGTTCGTTTAGGTTGTGATCATGTATTGCGATTGCAACTTGAGTTAATTGGCTGGTCTTTCCGGTGCTATTATGCTGCAATTGTAACTCTTCTTGTGAGCCATCTTGACAACATTCTGTTTGGCCTATCCATTTATGCTACAACACGGATCCCTCTAGTGCGGGTTGGCTTTGTGTATGTCCAAGGCTCTCATCTTGGGCTCTGGATGTATCTCAAGTCAATGAATTGGCCTTGCTTTTTCTTGAGGAACTAATGTGGATCCTTCTCGGATACTCGGTTTTTCCTTGAAGAACTTGTAGCCTCATAGCTTGAGATATTGTTTCATTGATGGTCATACTAGATCTATTGGAAACATTCTCTCTGTCCTCACAAGGTAGGGGTAAGGTCTGGTTACACACTACCCTCCCCAAACCTCACAGTGTGGGATATTACTGGATTGTTGTTGTTGTTGATGATCATACTAGACTAAGTTGGGTTTATTTATTAAAGGACAAAAGTGAGGTTAAGGATGGTGGAAACTTTCTATGTCATGGTGGAAACACGGTTAATGAGAAAATCAAGATATTCCGAAGTGATAATGGCCGTGAATTTTTTAATGAACAATTAGGAATTTTTTCCCGAAAAACTGGAGTAGTACACCAAAGCCCTTATCCAGATACTCCTCAACAAAATGGCATCACAGAAAGGAAGAATAGGCACCCTTTAGAGGTAATTAGAGCTTTAATGTTTACTAGTAGAGTTCCACAATACCTTTGGGGAGAGGCTCTCTTGACGGTCTAAAACAGTTTCCACGGGCTTGGTTTGAAAGGTTTATTCAATCCATGAAGAAGCAAGGGTATGTACAAAGACAAGCAGATCACACAATGTTTATCCGACATTCACTAGAAGGAAAAACAACAGTTCTTATAGTGTATGTCGACGATATCGTCCTCACAGGAGATGACATGGTTGAAATAAAGAATTCGAAGGAGTGCCTTGTCTCTGAATTTGAGATAAAGGATCTAGGCCCACTGCAGTACTTTCTCGTCATGGAGGTTGCTTGATCGAGGAAAATAATTGTAGTGTCACAATGAAAATATGTACTTGATTTGTTACAAGAAACAAGAATGAGTGGTTGTAACCCAGCTGAAACTCCAATTGACCCAAATCTAAAATTTGGAAATAAGGAAGGGAAATTGATTGATAAGGGCCAATATCAGAGATTGGTAGGCAAGTTGATTTACTTGTCTCATACTAGACCTAATATTGCCTTTGCTGTGAGCCTAGTCAATCAGTTTATGCATTCTCCACAGGAAGAACATCAAGAAGCTGTGTATCGAATCCTAAGGAATCTAAAGGGATCTCCTGGGAAAGGGTTGTTCTTCCAGAAGAATGAGCAAAGAACTGTTGAGGCTTATACTGATGCGCACTGGGCTGGGTCATCTACTGATTAGAAGGTCTACATCTGGATATTGTACTTTTGTTTAGGCAGATTTGGTAACATGGAGAAGTAAGAAGCAAAATGTGGCGGCTCGAAGTTGTGTCGGGGCTGAGTATTGATCGCACTGAATTTGCGAAATGTTGTGGCTCAAGAGACTTTTGGAAGAACTAAGAAGACCATGAGTTTGCCGAGGAAGTTGTACGGTGACAATAAGGCTGCCATAAGCATTGCCCATAATCCAGTTCAACATGACAGAACAAAGCATGTCGAAGTGGACAAACACTTTAAAGAGAAGATTGAAGATGGAAGCGTGTGCGTGCCTTTTGTTCCAACAACAGAACAAGTTGCGGATATTTTCACAAAAGGTCTTTTTAGAATTACTTTTGAGTTTTTTGTCAGCAAATTAGGCATGTTCGATATTTACATGCCAACTTGAGGGGGAGTATTGAATGAGTTGGCAGCTTGATCACAATCTGCTCCTAGAATGAGCTGGGAGATTTGATTTATAATTTGAATATGGTACCGTATATATTTAGGAAAATTTGTTAGAATTTATTCTAGGAAACTAGTTTAGATGTAATCCCTTGATTGAAGGATCTCCTAAGAATAAGGGATTGATTAGCTGCTTTGATTGTACCTGTTGTCCTATAAATACTATACAATTCTATGAATAAAGTATGCCTTTTCTGTGTCTAAAGTTTCAACCTCTCTGGCTGATCTTTTCCCTTGTTGAAGGAAACTTCTTCTTCATCCAATGAATTCACACTCCTCAAGCACCCAGTTGAAAGATCATTTGCTTCTGTTATTGGTTTGTCTTGGAAGTATACTCCTTGGTTCTTCATTTCAAGGTGCGCCCTAGGTTTGTCATGTAGCCTCTTCATCACTTCGTCTTTTTCTTCCCATCAACACTCAAGATCTTTTAGTAGGAATATGAAGTAAATCAGGAGGGGACACATGGGATTAAAACCATAAACAAGTTCAAAAGGAGTAAAAAGAGGTAGACACATGCATTGGCCTATTAATAAAATGAGGTGTTTGGTTCTTTGCATCGGGTGAAGTTAGAATTACGGCTTCATTGGTTTGAACCACGTCTTTTAGACTTTTTTTCTCTTTCTCTCTCTCTCTTTCAATTTTTTTGAGTTCAAATAATTGAACAGATGAGAAGGACGCGAGAGCACCCAATGTCTAGTGGTTAATGCCATGGCTTTAGAACCATGGGGTCTCAGGTTCAAATCCAAACAGAAGTAAAATCACTTGGTGATTTCTTCCCATCTTTCCAAACTGTGGTGGATAGAGTTACTCAGTATATGTGTTGTGGGAGGTAGCAGGTATTCTATGGAATAGTTCAGGTGTGCGTAAGCTGGTGCACACACCACAATTATAAAAGGACAAAATTACAGAATAATGCACTCCGTAAGTTGACCTTGCAGTATTTTAACCCACTTACAAGTTTGAAAATGTGTAGTCAAATATCAATAAGCTTAGATATGAATTTTTTTTATTTTTTTTTATTCTCTATATCTTCAGGCGTGAAACATTCGTGAGTTTCCATTCTCCTTTTTCCTCAAGTTTCTACATACCTATCACAGCTAAAAATATACAAAAACAGACACGAGAAATCTAAAATCTCATCTCTTTTAATGCTAATCTTGTTAAATTTCGAATATAATTTTGTGAGAAATTTGGAGTGGGTATTGTTTGATCTTATTAGAAATAGTCTAAGTAGGTTGTATAGAAAGTTTGAAGTCGTTTGATGGAGATTTGGACTAGTTTTAAACAAGAATTGCAAGTGAAAATCGTACAAAAAGTTCGTCAGAGATGCTTATATACTTTTATACGGTATTATACACTTTTATACAAAGAGGTACATTATATATATAGTTGTATAAAAGTGTATAAAGATGTATACAGTAGTGAAAATGTTAGTGATACACTATGTATATAGGTGTAGTAGTTGAAGAAGAGGAGGAAGAGAAAAAGAAATGTGAGAAATCCACCAAGTCCTTGTATATAATGTATACTATTATACATTACTTATACAATATTATACAAATGAATCCTCTTAGTAGAGCTTCACGGGTTTCTTCTTCTTTCTTGGGCATCTTCTGAAGTTCAACTCAAATCTAGCTTAAATCTGCTCTAAATCACTTCAAATTTGGGGTTTGAACTCCCCTTGATGATCCCAATCAATTGGGTCAAAACTCAATCAACAAAATAGAAAAATACAATTTCTGAAATTGAAGCTTCAAATCTTACGTAGTATTTTTTCTTCTTATCTAAATAGTGGTCATCAACTTTGAAGCTGGAAGGAGAATTGAAAAATAAATATAATGGTAGAGAAATTTTGGGGTGCAAAGTCGTGAAATAGGAAAAGAACAAAGAAACGAAAAAAACAATTAAATGGGGTGGGCTTATCGGTGAAAAGTAATTTTCAGATTATGTGTAACCTGAGCTATATTAGGTAAGGTTTTCAAACGTGGGCCATTTTTTGATGGACTGTTGGGCCAAGTGACAAGGAGCATAAATCCCCTCCCCATCCCCCCACTCCCAACAACACACACATAAAAAAGGAGAAGGAATCCCCTTCTCCGGCTTGCATATCAAGCAATATATATTGGACTGCCTTTGGGAGCTAAATCTAAGTCAATATGGATTTGGAACAATGTTACGGAGAAGAGTGAAAGGAAATTGGCCAAGTGGAAGACCAAGTATCTATCTCTAGATGGCAGAGTGACTCTTATCAACTCAGTCTTGATGGACTTCCAACATATATGAGATTGGATAGCATCTGGAGAAATTTTTTATGGAATAGGAACAAAGAAAGGAAAGGCTACCACTTGGTGAAATGGAAAGCACTCACTTTTGACAAGAACCTTGGAGGGCTAGGGATCAAGAACTTGAAGATTCAGAGTAAAGCTCTTAGAATGAAAAGGTTGTGGAGGCTCAACAAGGAGAATCAACTCCTTTGGAGAAACATTATTAAAGCAAAATATGGACAGGAAGACAAATGGATGACTAGGGAGGTCACTACACCATATGGGGTTAGTTTATGGAGATCCATTAGAACACTGTGGAGTGAGTTGAGGGATGATTCCAAGATCAAAGTGTTTGATGGGAGTAAGACTAGCTTTTGGAAGGACAATTGGCATGAAGTTGGCAAATAGGATGCAGTTTTTTAGAGGTCTTTAATTTAGCTCTATATCAGCAAAGGACTATAGCAGAGATGTGGACACCTCAAGGATGGAACATCATTTTTAGAAGACATATCATCAACGATTGGGAAGCACACAGAGTGGTTATATTCTTTTGTACACACTAGAGTAGTTTAGTAGATTACAAGCAGGTGAAGATGTATTATGGTGGCAAGGTAGCAATAAGAGTTTATTCAAAGTTAATGCCTCTTACAAGAGGATGAATTACTCCAACCAGCAAATAGCCAATTGGCCTTGGAAAGTTGCTTGTTTTGTGTGGCTACTGGCTAAGGAAGCAGTCCTTACACAAGATAATTTGATGAAAAGAGGTTTCATTTTATGTTCTAGATGCTTTTTGTGTGGGGAAATAACAAAGACAGTTAACCATCTCTTCCTTCACGGTAAGATAAGGCATTTCCTGGACCATGCCTGGGAAGGTTATAGATGCTCTTAAAAGCTGGGAGAAAACAGGTCTATAGGCAAAGGACCGGACCAGATGGAGAATTATATCTGCTTGCATTTGGTGGACAATTTGGGAAGAGAGAGACTCCAGATATTTTGAGATTGTGGTGAATGGGATGCAGAAGATCAAGTTAAACTTTATTTTGCTATTGTGTTTTTGGTGTAATGAAATCTACACAAATGATACTGTCACCATTATTGATGTTTTAGATTCAATATAGAGAGTGTCAGTGATAGTTAGAGTCTCTTGTATATATGGTTTTAGTCCTACCTAAGTACTGTCTTGCTACAAATGAAATATAGAAAAGTTATCAGTTGCCAAAAAAAAAAAAAAAAAAAAGGAGAAGGAATAAGTGATTCAAGCAAAAAAAGAAGGGGAAAGTCGGATTGCACTAGAATTTTAGATTCAAGGTTTGGACAAAACATGTGGAGAGTGAAGGAAGAAACATGTATTTGGGTCGGAAAAAAAATTTAAGTTTAGAGGATAGTATAAGGTCGGAATGAAGCTATAGGTGTGGGCTATAGTGAAGCGATGCTGGCGAAGGAGGATCCTAAAGCTGTTTCTGCTGGCTTTGTAACTCAAAGGTGTTCAGATGGTAGTAACTGGAGATCTTTTTCTGTGTACTTTTTAGGGATTTCTCTTTTCTTCTTTTTTCTCAAGCAGCAAAGGGAGAAAGGATATTAAAAGAAGGAAGAAAGGATTTCTTTTTGGATTGGAGATTCAAACCCTTGGCTCTAATACCATGTAAAGAAAAGAGAAGAACTGTCGAAGAATGAATTGCTTGATTATTCCCTCAAACATGTTGGGGTTTAATAGTGTTTACAAGTAATCCTAAAATGGAAACGAAAGTAATTCCTATTCATAATTACACACAACCATGGGGATTCTAAATCTTTTCCATCTTTACAAGGAATGTGCTCTTGTCAAATTCCTAAAAGTTACAATCTACACTCTTCTAAATCAAAGGTGGTATTGGGAAAGCTAGCATGTATATAACGTATGCATAAGCAGTCATTAGTAGATCATCATCCTGCTAATTTAGTTGTTTCAAGATCAATGTTGGATGCTTGTATGCTCCTATTCTGGTGGTGGGATGCTCATCTCTATATCTCTTGCCCTCATTTTGTTACTATGGGCAGGTGGTGGAGAACTAATTCAAACATAAAAGCTCTAGGACTTGGCCTAAGTTTTTGCTGGCAATCATAGTGATAATGATATATGCATGCACTCGAGGAAATGAAGATGTAAATGTTTCTGGTTGTTGAACTCATGATGATCCTACAATTTGTCTGCTTTTGTTATTTTTTTGTTCTTGCTTATTCATCACTGTCTATAATCATTTAGCTGCTTGGGGTGCTGACATTTTGCACTTGTGCGTTTTGACAATATGCTGTGTGGTTAGATCCTTAGATAAGTAGGGTGCCGGAGGGAGAGAAATTTGATGCTTATGTGTTCTGTGGGTGAATGTGTTGCATGCTTCTAGTATTCCTGATGACTGCTATATGTCCTTATCCAAAGTTTCAAATTTGCAATTGCAGAAGCATGCGTGCTGGACTACCCGCAGCGTCCCTACATGGACGGATACTTGCTTTGGCGGCTTGCGTGCTATCGGTTCCTTATGATATTCCCAGGCATGTCCATTATCGAGTGTAGTTTCATATATTCAAAGATATATTTCACTATCAGTTCCTTCTGATATTCTGAGCCACGTCCATTATATAACACATATTTTCATATGTTTGAAGATATATTTCACTAAGTGTAATCTTAGGAAGTTAAGTGTAATCTTAGGAAGTTCTGGTTGTATGGATTTACTCGAGGGAAATTCTACTCATTAGTGACAAATATTCAAATTTTATTGCAGTTGGTTGCCAGAACACGTTACATTATTGGCTCAATTTGTATCTGAACCATCACCTTTAAAATCTACCGTTACAAAAGCTGTGGCAGAGTTTCGGCGCACTCATGCGGACACATGGAATGTTCAGAAAGATTCTTTTACTGAAGAACAACTCGAGGTATGGATACATTTTGTACATTTAGCAGATGTATGGGCCCGAATTAGGTGAGGTGTATATATATATATATATATGCGCGCGTGTGTATGTTCACAGTATATACCTGAGTACAAACCTGTATTCAAACAAAAAAAGTTTGACATGTATATATATGGTCCGACTTGATAGCACTGAGTGTAGTTGTACCCACCCAGTTCTAGTTAGATCCTTCTATGCACAGTCTCTTTTTGCCGTCCAAGGTTTAGAGTTGACATGGACAGTTAATCCCTTTGAAAGTTTATCTACGACTGGAGGTATTAAAAATTTTCTTGTAATTAAAAAACCTTGTTAGACTTAGACATGAACTTCTCTTCTTTTTTGGGGTGGGGTGGGGGGGTGGGGTTAACGGTTGTAATTAAATATAATTTATGGATTAGCTTTTAATAAAAATTAAAGTAGAGGCTCTTCTAAAACTTTCTGTAAATTCACCTTGAAAGCCCGTAATACATACACTTGTTAATAGAGTTTAATCTGAGTAAGATAGTTTAAAAGGGTATTTGATTGTCCACGGATTGTTTTTAACTATTTTATTCCTGTGTAACTACTTTGAGAATTTTGTATTATCCAAGTTATGTGTATCTTGAGAATCTGTTACACCGACATGGTTGATATCTTATTGCCAAAAGTCTCTATATTGAATTCCATCCAAAAATAATTACTTGTTGAATGTGAAAATGAAGTATTCTTTTAAGTTTAAAATAGAAGACTTCCATTTTTTATATTTCAAATCCTAGTTCCAGACGGGGATCAGATTTATCAGAACAGCTAGTACTTAAATTATTTTAAACAAGCCACCTTTGTAATTGATGTAAAAGCTGCTTTCTTAGCTAACAAGATCGTTTGCGACTTCTTGCAGGTTCTGGCTGATACATCATCTTCCTCATCATACTTTGCCTGACATACATGGTTTGCCTTACATGAGAGATAGAATAAAGATGAAACAACGAGAATAATAGGCGTTTGTCTTGAGTTTGACCATTAATGAAATTATATTCTCTCTATTTTTTTTTGGTTCATTGTTCTTCTGATAATGATGACATTTTTGACTCAGCCTCTTTACATATTATAAAAATCTACTTTAATTAGTGGATTTATGAGATCTTCAGATGATATTCTCCCACAGAACACAATCTGATTTGAAAATCGTTGATCCATTTCTTGTTTCTTTCTTTCCATAATCTGAATCCTTACGGTTTTCATGATCAAATTTGTTGTGCAAGTGACCGCATGTGCTTTTGCCTTCATGAATCAGAGATTTGAAGGTTGTGGTAAATTCTAGCAAACTGATACAAGAAAACTACTGCTTATGCATAACTGGGTCATTTCCCATCTCTAATAGGCTTGTTTTTTTACCAGCATGCTTAGGAATGAGATGCCAGTTAAGTGCTTCATTTAGAGAATGTAAGAGAGAGGGTTTGTGGTCTTCCACAGGTGTCCACTGCCCCCTCTTCACGATATCTTTTCCACAGCATGGGATCCTATCCACTACTCAAGTTTTAAGGTTTTCGCATGATGATGGTCTTGTCTCATTTCCTGCAATCTTTGGTTTCATGCAAAGCCAGATATGCCATTCATTTGCATTATGATACTTTCTTCAGAGTCAGTTGGCGTTTCTTTCCCTCCTGTAGGATTCCGTTTGCGTGAAACATAGTGATCAATAATGAAAGAGATGGCACTATTGTTAAGCAGGTAAGAAAAGAAACAGTAAGCCAAAAGTTTAAAGTGGAAAATTTACAATGGATGTTGAGCTTTTAAATGTAAGTAGTATAACAATACATCATTTTCTTGATCTAGCATGGAGTAATTGAGTTTTTATCTGATACACCATCTTAGTTGTGATGACCCAAAAGGTCATCACTTGCTTTTAACTGAATTATGTGTTTCTTGCTTTTAACTGAATTATGTGTTTCTGAGGCCTTGAAAATTTCATTTAGCGTCACATCGATTTGCGTGCGCAGTCCGGGCGCATAGCCGGAAAGCCTAAATGTGAAAATCTGTGAAAAATGATAAGTTTTGACTATAAAATGAATAAATTTGACTTCAGTCAACTTTTTGGGTAAACAGATCCGGACCCGTGATTTGACGATCCCATAGGGTCTGTAGGAAAATATGGGACTTGGGCGTATACCCAGAATCGAATTCCGAGGTCCCAAGCCCGAAAAATGAATTTTTAAAGGAAATTATTTTTTTGAAATTATTTAAGGAAATTTGAAATGAATTTGATTAGAACATGTTAGTATCGGGCCCGTATTTTGGTTCCGGCGCCCGGTACAGGTCTTATATGTGATTTAAGTCATTTCTGCAAAATTTGGTAAAAACCGGACGTCGTTTGACGTGATTCAGACCTAAATTGCTAAATTTGATAGTTGATGAAGTTTGAGAAAAGTTTTTGATTTTGAGGTTTAATTTGTTGTTATTGAGGTTATTTTGGCGATTTGATCGCATGGATAAGTTCGTATGATGTTGTTAAGTTGGTACGTGTGTTTGGTTAGGAGCCCCGAGGGGTCGGGTGTGTTTCGGATGTGATTCGGGAAGTTTTGAACTTAAGAAAAAGTTGCAGATTTTATGCTACAGGTGCTCAGGCCTCGCGTAAGGTAAATGGGGACAAGGGTGGATTTGTCCATCGTGAATGCGAAGCCACAGTCGCGAACGCAGAGCTTTGAGGGATTGCTCATCGCGAATGCGACCTGTGTGATGCGAACGCGTAGTGTTAATTGGAGGGGGCTGGGATTTTGGTCGTTCTTCTACGCGAATGCGTACGTGTGTCCGCGAACACGAAGGTTAGGGGGTTCAACCCTTCGCGAACGCATGGAAGAACTCGCGATCGCGTAAGTCCACTTACTGGCAGCCTTCGCGATCGCGACAGTGTTCTCGCGAACGCGATGAACACTGTCGCCCAATACTTAAAACAGTAGCTAATATGGGATTTGTTCAAAATTTTATAACTTCTTCATCTCAACTCCAAATTGGGTGATTTTTTGAAAGAAGATTTCACTACAAATTCATATGTATGTAATCGTAGACTCATTTTCTTCAATTCCCATTAACACTCATTAGATTTCTAGGCTTAAATCATGTGAATAAGGGTAAAAAATTAGGGATTTGGGTAGAGTTATAAAGTTTTAATTAATTGTGATTTAGACCTCGTTTTGGGGTCGAATTCCAAAAATAATTATATATTCGGGCTCGTGGGTGAATGGGTGATCGGATTTTGGTTCGAACCTTGTGTTTTGACCAAGCGGGTCCGAGGTCGATTTTTGGATTTTTGGAAAGAATGGTTACAAAGCTATAATTAAGCATTGGAATTGGATTGTTTAGTATTTATTGATGTTATTAAATCGATTATGCATATATACGTTTGTGTTGGAGCCAAATTCGAAGGGAAAGGCGGTATTTGAGGCTTGATTTGGCCGTGGAAGTTTGAGGTAAGTGTTCGGTCTAACCTTAGCTTGAGGGATTAGGAGTTGAATCCTATTTGCTATTTGCTTCTTGTTGAGTATGACGTATATGCATGGTGACGAGTATATATACGTTGGTGCCAAGCATGACCGCAAGTTCTAAATTGATACTTGTTGTATTCTTAATTGATTCTACGAATGCTTTAGTGGATGAATCCTTGATAATGAGTAAAGACTTAGTTTATTTTCGTGGAAGTTACTTATGATTGAGAAATGGTGATAACTGAGATGAGTAGGAGTTGAGTTAAGATTGATTATAGCTGATTCTCCGTTGCCGGGACGTACATATACTTGTACTGTTGAATTCCCTTGCCGGGATAGTGTAGTCTATTGTTGATCCCTTGTCGGGACTGTTATTATGATCACTGTTGATATTATATATATGGATCGGGTTGTGCACCGCAATATTATTATTATATATATGTGGATCGGATTGCACACCGCAACAAATATTATGTTGGATCGGGTTGCACGCCACAATAAATATTATATTGGATCAGGTTGCACACCGCAATAGTTATATCGGTGGATCGGGTTGCACACCGCAACAATGTTAAATGATAAAGGATTGAGTTGCGCGCCGCAACAGTAGTATTATTGCTTTGTTGTAGATACTGAACTGTCCTTCCATATTTTATTAATTTTCTGTTGCATTTGATATGTTCCCCGAAGCATGTACACCCTCCCTTTTAAACTGCTTATTACCTATTTATTTTCCGCCATATATTATATAACTGCACAGGTTTATTTGGGGTTTGGCCCTAGTGATCACGCCCAACTATGCCTTATAAAAAGGACAATGCGGCCATTGCAAATATAGTCCGGTTTACAAGTCCGGAGTCGAATCCCACAGAGAACTAAGGTTTAGCTACAGTTGTTCACTATCACCAAGAAGACAAGCTTGAACAATTCCTAACTTATAAATATTCAGATTCTTATATCCAATTAACTAAATAATTAAATTAGTAGATTAACAATTAAAAATACTGAGGGTTAGATAAAAGATTAAGGAGGTCTAGAGTTATGATTTCCCCTATTGTCGGAATCCTTCCCGCTATGTCTTCTATAATTTTGCCTAAGTATTCTCTACCGATCATGAGCACTCTTATTACCGTAAATCTCTCCCGAGTAATTACGAAAATTTACTAGACACACTCTCCCGAGCTACGCTAGTTGGCTTTTAATACAGCTCACTTCAGATCGCACCCAAGGCTTCGTTATCCCTAATCCCGCCTTTAAACCCTCGGT